>LKNJ01002427.1:0-113769 GCA_002120245.1 Maccullochella peelii | reverse complement strand
GGCCTATAGCAGCATAGCTAAGGGCCTGTCTAGGCCTCATGGCAGCATAACTAAGGGGGGGCTCATGAGATGAAATCAGCTGCGGGCCTGGAGTGTAACAATAAATGCATTTACTCCGTACAGTTATTCTAACTAAATATAGACATTCTACGCCCTTTTTATCAAGAGGTCTTTTTGAAACTTTACATGGATGTAATACATTTTATTACGCGTTTAACAAAGCTCGATAAACGGCACAAGAAACGAGGACTGATGTTACATCTTATTAACAACAAACTTTTAGCAACTGAAGTTAACAACAATACTCGAGGAGCTTTGTTGTTTTGCAGGTTGATTTGGTGGAGATGGTGGTGTGGTGAGATGTAGAGGCATGTAATTACGAGTTTGGGTATCAGAATCAGTATCAGGGGAGAGAAAGTCAGACCCCTATTTATTTGTAAAGCACTTAAGCTTAATTCTTTCCTTGGATTTCTTTATTCAAGATGTATTATTCATTATTGGTCTCACACATTTCTGCCTTAACAGATTGTCTGAATTTTATGTGTTTTTTTTCCTCACTCCCACAAATTTCAGCCAATCTGTATGATAGTAAATACAGATTCACACAAACTGCCATGAGTGTTAAACACATTGTGCGCTTGCGACCAAATTTTGATTACACATACACACGTCTACCCTGGGCAACTCTGCAAAAAGGTGAACGTCATTTCACCTATAGATGTTGCTACAGCAACGTGATAAAATCAAATGGCCATGACTCATTTATAATGAGTCTGACTTGACTGAGTCAAAGTTTCGCACAATTCATCCTTAAACAAAACCCTTATATTTGCTGATAGGATTCAGATCATGTGAAAAAAAAAATCATGGCAGCAATCAGAAAATCTGCATGACTACCACTATTTGTGTTTGAGTTTTCCTCTCTTGCAAGGCTTTTGTTCTTTGGCAAAACACTCCAGTCCCGCAGCTGGTTTCATCTCATAGTCCCTCCATACTGAAGTCACTTTCAAAGACACACTGCATGTATGTTGTTTCTTCTTTTCCTCTTTCTTCCCCCTTTGGTTTATCGAGCGTGGGCAGCTCTACTCCAACTCTTCCTGTGAGAGTACTGTATATAATTGCCCAACTACAGGCAAGTGTGAGTGTTCTGGATATCTCTGTGGGAAGCACACGTCAGTATGTTCGCTCTCTTTTCACATCACATTTAACAGCCCTCACTGTGTTCTCTGATATCACTGACATTTTAGGAGCCACACAAAATAGTGACCTAATTACAATCTAATTTCATGCCCTCTTCAATGATTAGATGTGATGATAATGAAAGCGGCATTAGTGACACAGGTTTTCTGAGAACAAACTGATTTATAGGAATATTGTTTTCCTTGCTTGGAAAGGTACACCATCTGATACTTACCTTAATCTGTTAGATCAAGTACACTACCTGTCAGTGTAATATCCCAAAATGTAAGAAAGGATTTATGGAAAATTGTGTGTTGTTCAAAGGAATGATGGATGCCATCTTTATTTCCTTGTAATCATACCAAAATCAGGTTTCTTTATGTCTAATTGCACGTCCAGTAAGCAACAGTAACTTATCTGTTGATATCAAATGTGAGCAACAATCTAACGGCACCATATCAACATAACAGCATGAGAATTTTCTATGTTTTAATGTATTAAATGTAAGAAGTTATTTCAAGATCATAAGAAAACAAAGCCTGTTATGTCAGTTGTCATGTTTTGACCATGAAACCACAGGAATAGAGACTTGATAGTAAATCTGAAGGTATGTTTGCGAGGTCAAGAAATACATTTAACATATAATTTAAGTGAATGAGATGATGCCTTTGTGTATAACAGCATGTTGGAGACTGTGCTGTGTCTGTGTGCTTTCTAGTTGTTGAGAGGATTGACCCCCAAAGATGAGAGGACGTACAGTATATGTAAACATTACTAGCACAAAGAGGCAGCAGCGATGTGCTTCTGTTTCTTCCCCTGTCTCTGGCCCACTGAGCACAAGGCAATTTCTTTTCTTCTTTTTACTTCTCTCAGGTGTACCTGGATGTTTTATTGCCTCCCGCCGATATTGCTCAAGGACAAAAAAAAAAATAGTGGCAGATAAAAAATGAGATCTTGTAGACACTCAGGAAACACTGAACTGTAACATGCTCATTACCCTCTTCCTCCATTTGCTTACAAGCACAAGATGATTTAAGACCAAAGGGAAAAAAACTGAGGGGGAGAAGATTAAGTCAGACATGTACATTTCACTGAGAGTGGTCAAACACTCAAATAGATCAGAACTTCATGGATCCCTGTGGGGAAGGGGAGTGCTTTTGCTTTCATGCTTTCTCATGAAGCTTTTTATTCTGAGAAATGGGAGCAACACTAGATTAGCACCTCTGGAACATGAAAGGCAGTCAGCGACACACACACCTGAAGCAATCCATCATAAAACTCAATTAGCACAATACACTAAGTCATGCAATGCTACCGTTATTTCACTTTAAGATGAAAGTATTTGAGTATTTATGCAGATCTAGCAACTGTGTGTTTTTCACCATACTTTCTTGGTCATGGATAGACATTGAAATTTGCCACACCAACACAATCCTGACAATGGGAGCTAACAGAGCTGAGAAATGAAATAGAATATTAGCAAAACATCTAAGTATGCGCTTTCATCATAGAAGCGGCGCTTTAATCTTGGCAAAGAGGATGTTTATGCTAGCTGTGCCTCCAACCACTTTTTATGGTATTAGCTCAGATGGACATTGTGAAAGCGAGATCTGAAAAGGGCTCTCACAGTGAAAGACGACAAAACACTGCACATCAAAAGAAGGGAAACGACAACTTATTTGACAAATCATCCAGGTAACAGCTTGCAACGGCACTGAGTTTCTAAGAGAAAGGGGTTTGCATACAAAGCATCCGCACTTGAGTCATAATTATTCGAAGAGTACATTTTGTCTGTGAGCTGAGCGACTCGAGCACTGTAGCTGGTAGACATCATCTGTTGGAGGCAAATTCATCTTTGTGGCAGGTGACAGCACAGTCTACTAAACCTTTTTGATTTGTGTAATATTCTGATGAATTTCCACTCCTGCGTTTGAAATAAATGGGCTGAGGGGAGACATTTCTGGCCAAAGTTACAGGTGACAGTCTCTTGCATCAGAGGAAATGTGCAGCAAGTCCTGCATGTATTCAAACACTTTGCTTTTTTCGCAGAAATTTACGATACATATGTATCATTCTGATAATAAATCTTGATCCTTTTCATTTGTTCTTGTCAGCCACCGCACCATCGTTCATGCCAGCAACTGTATATCCCAGACCTTAATCTTTCCTCCACATTTGTCATTCTTTTTAATAAGAATCACACATCCACATTGTCTGTTTGACAGACAACAACACAGTATTGTAGGGCTTGCAGGATGTGAGGACTGAAAGGGAAAGTTAATATTCACAGATGAGGACACACTATTGTTCAAATTTGCAAATTCATCACAAGAGCACTCTGATAAGCTTTCCACAAAAATATATATACGACTGAGATACTACAGGACCAATAATGGCTTCTTGGATTGGAAACTATAAAGGGAAAAAATGTTTTTCAAATAACCTTTATCTTCCACTGTCAAAACTGAGACACAGTCAATCCTTTGAAGTGTAAAATTTCCCTTAGAGTGTAAACAACTCTCTCCCATCCATGACGTTTACCTCTCCTCTTTGTGCTCGCAATTTTCTACATGAATAAAGAAGCTGTTCCTTTCTCCCACTGGCTAGACCCTGACTGAAATGCAATCTGTTATAATATCAACTCAAGCCCCCATTGGCAAGCATCATTAGCCTCCGCTCTTTCTTGCATATTTAGTGCTGGAATCATGCATGTGGCAATAGACGGCATTACAATTGATTCTGCACAGTAAGATGCTTAGTGCTTCGAGTGAGATACTGTTGTTTACAGTGAATTTTCACTCTTATCTGACCATTACAACCCCACAAAATAGGGTTAGGGGAAGTAAGGTTAGGGCTTTCTCATAAAAGATGGGTTATTCCTTTTAAACAATCTTGCTGTGACAGCATGTAAAAATGAAATGCCTCCTCCTCTGCCAGTCAGCTTAGTATCCTGATACCGCTGCTAGCTGTGCACCTGGCACTACACTATAGGTAGGCTGGCTTAAGATTTCACACACATCCCTGTCATGAAAGATTGAGCATGTGGGAGTCATTGAAATGTATTCATGCTCACAATGTAGAGGGAGCACGGGGCCACAGTAATGGTTGTCAGGGGCTGGTATGCCTCAGTGAACTGAAGACGACATTTTCTGTCTCACTGGCTGCAGGGATGTTTGAGTTATATAACCCTGCAGGAAGCCACAGATGAGAATGTCACATGTGAGCCCTAATAAAATGCTACATTTAGTAAGTGTGCCATGAAGAGCCTCACATAGTCCAAGTGATTAAATAAAAGCTATGTTGTTGTGTCGCCTCTGTAAGAATTTGATCGTTTTATACAGCACTACAAGGTAACATTATACTCCACATGCCTCAGCTCTCCTGTGTTTGTGAAACTAAATCGATATGATGCTGGCCAAGGATTAAAAAAAGAGAAACATCTGGGACCGTTTCGAAATTGGACATTATTATTGTATTGTAAGCGTAAGTGGGCATGTTTTGACCTTGGGTGGTATATTTGAGACTATAAAAGCCCATCTGAAGTCTTTCTTCCCGGACGCACGCAAACAGCCATATTTGGTTGTGAGTGTTAAAAGGGGTCTCAGATAACAACACATCTTATCTTCTGCAGGACTCTACAATATCGCCGCACGGGCTAGAGTGTCCTTTTCAGAGATGCAAATGTTGTGAAAATGAGATGAATGCCTTTCTGCATGCTCCAATTACAATAATGAGGTAGAAAAAGGCAAACAATATCATGGAAAGTTTGTTGTGGAGTGCTGGATAAAGGAAACGGTCTGCCATCTCACTGAAGGAGAGTTGCACGGTTGATATGCATCTTGGTTTGGAAGGATTTCTTTGCGAGGCTTTTCTTTTTTCATTCCCATGAGGATAATTACCATCATTTTACAATGTCCAGTGCAGATTTTCAGTGTGTCTGGTATTTGATGAGACAATGTTTATAGGTAACCTGACTGACCTTGACCCATTTAAAACAGTGGTTCCCCAAACTACAGTTCAGACCTCAGGGGTCCTTGAGGTGGTCCTGAGAGTCTGCATTAAAATGAGGATTTAATTTACTTGTTTTTCGCAAATCAAGGGTCTAAGGATAATATGCTGTACAGAATGTAAAGCACTCCAAGGTAATTTAGTGATCTTGGGATCAGATTCCCTTGACCTTACTTTAGTGCAGAAACTAGTGCGATTAATGACAAGTCAATTAATTGATTAGTCGACTGACAGAAAATTAATTGACAACAATTGTAATGATTGCTTGTAACACACGTTTGTCTATATTCTGATATTTTATAAACCAAACTATTAATAGATTAAATCAAAAAATGACTCAGTAGACAAATTATAATGACCGTAATTATTGGTTGCAGCACAAGCACAGTTTGCATAATGCTGCATTTATGCAATGTCGGCAGAGTGAGAAGAGCAGGGAAAGCCTTGCAGTGAAACTTAAATCACATTTAAATAGCCTAAATTACCTACTTTTGCTGTGTTACATATTTGGAGCGGTTGATTAACAAATTAAACCAGATACAAACAAACAGTGCTGAATTGATTGCATTAGTGTTGATAGCTTATTTAGTTGGAATTGTCAGTGGTAGCTTTGCTTTGCAGCCGTTTTGTGGTAGTTTGCTGATTTTCTATCCTTCTTTTCACCAACTTGGAGATATTGTTGCTGTCAGAAATTCCTGAGATCTCTGACTCGGAAATTTCACCTTGGAGGCTGATGTGAGCAGCTTTTCCAACTCGGCTGCTTGTAATTACGGTTTGAACGATATGATGTGAACGTGGTGGCACAAGGCCGTGATCAGACAGCACACAGCTGTGACTGTCACTGTTAACAGCAAGTGCAAGAAGTTTATGTGAGAAACAAGGGAGATTACATTACTGTCATTGCTTAACAACTATATAAGCAGTGGTAGTTGAGCTAATGTAACAAGGAGGCTAATGTCATTGAAAAGGACATGGACGAGGAAAGTTAGTGATTGCTGTGCTTGTTCTTATGAGGAGCCTTTTCAAGTTTGATTGTCTCATCCAAAACCTGAATATGGTGCTGTGTCCCAAATAAGAGGCGCATAATTTGGAGGCAAGGCACACCTGCTGAAACCAGACCACTGAAAACAACAGATAAAAGTTCAGGTGCATTCAGTAATGTGCTCTGTGTGACTTTGATTGGTTCTTCCTAGGTCACAGCAAAAAACACAAAAAACTTTCAGGGCTCTTAATCTAAAATGTTTCTACTTGGACGTCTTCGACAAATAAAAGTATGGGAACCCCTGAAATACCAGTGAGAGATATTTTAATGAGCTATTTCCTTTGAAGCTTTTAACAGTATGTGTTATCTATGGTGAGCTACAGCCTGTAAGTGATGTGACTATCACAAGTAATGGTTCTGTGTTTGGCATGAGCTCCATAATTACTCTTTTGTCATTTTGGGGTATTCTCTAAAAGTTTTAGAGGGTAAAGTCCAAATGACATAAAACCACTGTTGTGAACTCAAAAAGTAGTTAAACAGTGACACATTTCATCTTTTTTTTTTTTCCTCTGCACTCTTATCTCTTCGGATTCCAGCTGATAAAGTGAAGCAAAGGTTAAAGTCCTGACAATCAACTTAAATATTTTGCTGTTTTTATCTACACTGGTTCAACAGCTAAAGATCTGTTTCACTTTATTTACAAAGTGCCATCATCTCTACATGTCACACAAAAAGTTTGTTTTAAATAAAGTCTCTGCAGCCAGCGGAGGGGAACTCAAGTCGATTTCTGAATCTTCCTGTTATTCACTTAGCCTACAACGGTCCGGAGATTAATTGCAATCATAAAGAACTCTCTCCCAAAGCAGGAAACCAGAGAACCGCTGTGTGACTCAAAGCTTTGATGCCATCAGGCTTAAAAAGCAGAGTTGCTCATTAGATACTAAAATGGCAAAGCTTTTTTTAAAGTGACTGCAAGAATACCAAGGACAGTTTCTGGGAATAAGGGAATATTTATTTGATACAATAAATCACTGAAACTTGCAGTGTCATATTAGCCACTGCAAATTCACAGCACACAACTAAGCACTCCCAATGTACATAATGAACGCAAAGCTTTATTTTTCTTTGTTGTCATATTTTAATATGAGTTTCCTGTAGTAAGAATAATTTACTCTTCATGACATATGCTCTTACAAAGTGACAAATAATATAATATTAATATTAATGAGTAAAAATGGAGTTTGCTTTTTGTCCTCCTCCAAAGTTAAAAATGCATTTGTCTGCAAGCTTTCAAGCACCGATGAATGAATCAACATTGATTAGCCTTTTATTTATATTTGGAAATCTTCCAATCCAAAAGAATCCAAAGCAGGAAACCAGATGATTCTTAGTGACTAAGACTAAAATGCTTATTCATTCTGAAGACAGAGCAGCGGGATATCTTGACATCTTAAAATGTAACACAGTCGCTTTGCTTTTACAAGTCTTATTGGCATTTGTTGGATATTTTTTTCTACCCTTCCTATTACCAGTTGTTTTCAGGCATTACAGGATACAATTTTCTGCTAGGAGTGTTGAAGTACAAATTTATTACACCACTCTATGTTATTTTGGTGCAAAGACCCTATGTTGTACAAGGCACAACTACGAAATCAATGCAATAACTGCTGGTGCTGAGGTCGCACTGATCCCACTCACATTGTCATTGTTCAAACTGCAGTGCAGAGATCAAATAAAAAGGCCAGCCTGCTCTGGAGTCTGAAAGGGCAAACAGTTGAAACTAAAGCTATATCGGAAAGCAGAGCTGAAGTGAGACGATTCCCAGGTGAGGGCCACAATATGAAATCCATTAGCTTTTCATATTAACTGCTGGACACACACTTGACATGAAATGACCAGGTAGCAAAGATCTGCAGTGCAGCATGGAAGACTTTCAGGCTTTAAACTAAGGCATTGCATTATAAGACAAAAATTACCTACTTCCCCACCAATAGTTCAGCATTTTTCCACTGTGTAATCAGTGAATTTTAGCACCTGTATATATCTCAAGGTGCTTGTTTTAAAATCCTAAAGTCCTAAAACATTACAGCCTCAAAATTACTCTGATGAAAATTTACAGCCAATGAACATTTACAGTACTGCTTTCCTTATCTGTATCACTTTTGCCTGATGTCAACGATTAAAATGTCATGAAATTAAACCGGAGTTGAAACAGAAAGATGCAAAGTGAATGAATGAATGATGAATGAATTAATGGAAGAACGCCGCCACTTAAATTCATTACTTTAATTTGCAAGAATCTGCATCTGACATTTTTCATATCACAGCCAGTGATGCCATAATTACAGAGATGTTGTCATTACAGCCCATTCACCGACAATTAAAGTGAAAGAGAGTGGAAATAAATTACCCCTCTCATCATTTCTATTGCATCATGCAGAGTGAATGTATAACAGGGAAATCACAGGGAAAGGTGAAGCAATATTCAAAATTTCAGGCCTAGAACGGCCTCTTAAACCAACTTTGGTGCAAAACTTTCCAACTGATGACTCCACTAAAGTGTCTAAAGAGAAGAACTATTGATTTGTGCCCACCATCCAAACGGATTTAAATCTTTAATTAGCTCTGTGGCATGTGGCCAAATGTAAATTAGACATCTGACTTGTGATTGTGTCAGGATGTTGATGAAAGGTTCCAACATTGGCTTCTGGCGGAAACAACATTGCCTATGGTGAAAATAAATCTGATTACCAAAATTGACTTGTAGGTAGTGTGTGTGTGTGTGTGTGTGAGAGAGAGAGAGAAAGAGAGACAGAGAGAGAGGAAGAGAGCGAGACCCAAATGTAATCTAATGCACTAATGCAAATCTAATGCCACTAAAAGCTAATTCATTGCTTATCTTGACTGAAGTACAGAAAACACATTTGATCCAGTCTGGGGTTTAACATCGTCTCAAATAAATAATGCTTCCAACAAATTTACCTACTCGCCCATGACTGGCTGCTACACTCCCATCTTGGCTCGTTTGTTGTGTTAATATGTTACTTCTGACTGGCTGAGCCGACTAAAGGCTGTTGACTTGCATATCCAAAATGCCGCCCATGTGGCAGGAACAAGCCACAGTAGAATAGCTGCAAAAACACAGTAGTGACAAAAAATAGCTTCAGGCTATGATGTCGGAACAAACAACAAGACGTTACATCTATATGTAATCCAGAACGTGCAATGTGCGAGTGCTTATGTGACATATATTTAATAAGCAACAAATTCTCATTTGTGTATTTTTCTCATAATTAGTTAAAACAATGTTTTAACGCCACAGGATCATACCTCAAACGGTGACGAATGCCAACACTGCTTTGCACCCTGCGTGGAGACAACACCTGTCGACAAACTGACACGATACAACTGGCAAATAAATGTTACTGTGACACACTATTAAAGCACTTTACAAAACTAAGTGCTGTTTTGATATGAAAACAACCAGAACCAGCCACTCAGCCCATTTAATCAAACTCCAAACCCTCAGAGGCTTAATAAATGTCCCTGCCAAGTTTCATAAATGGGGGATCAATTAGAATTGATTTCACAGTCTGATACATTTATTAAACTGACATTCATGTATTCACGTGCTTACCTGTTTTGCCATGAGCCCCTGCTTGCAGGTGCTAAGACAATGAGCTTATTACTTTATTCGAAGTATCACTTTGAAATTTTTCGTTACACTGAAATAATTGCTACACCGCTGAGGCAGATTCAATACATACAGAGCAACACTTCATTTCTCACACCGGTCAGCCGATAAGACGTTTCTATAATTTGTTAACTACACGATATGTGCTACTGAGTGTACAACAGGCAGACAAGAAATGGAATTTCCCTTAAGAGCAGAATAAATTACCCCCTATCACATTACGTGACATCCCCCGCAGATGAAACCTGCCACTCAGCAGAGCAGGAGACCATCAGAGATGATCTCATCTCACCAACGACGTCGCCAACATGCTGGGACGAGCCATGAGAATAGATCTCCAAAGTGGCCACCTGGTAGATGAAGTCATGTTTGTTGCATTGAGTCAGCAAATGTATCCGTATGTGCATGTTTGTGTGCATGGTTTTGGGAATGACATATGTGTAGCCATGGGTGAGCTCGAGGCCCACCCAATCTAAGGGCTTTAAACACACAAAGGGTCAAATCTGAATTAATGAATACCAGTCAATAACTTTTTTTTTTTCATTATTTGTCTAGATTATGTGACCATTTATTTATTTTTTTATTTGGATCCCCATTAGCTACTACCAAGGTAGCAACTACTCTTCCTGGGGTCCACACATGTAAACATTATAATATAAAATAAAAAAAGTAAGTTAAATTAGAAAACCAAAAGAAAAACAAAAAAAACAATGCATCAACAACAATAAAACTACTAATGATGATAGTAACAACAATGACAACAAGTACCCACACTGTATCTAATTGAAATAGTGAAAATGATAATAGTACCACTAAAAACAGCGTACACAGTGACTGGGAAGATACAATAAAATGAAATAAAAATGAAAGATTAACAAGAAAATTCCTCAATAATGATCACCTAGTCAGACATTACGTAGCAAAACATGTCCTATTTGGAGAGGGGCTGGTATTCTGTGCCATTTCTTTAAACTCTTTTAAAAACAGTTTTACTTGTTCAATGTGTAATGTCTGATGGCAAACCATTCCATATTTTCTCTTGATGCATGCCTAGTATTAAAATTCTGGCTGTTACTACTATATGATAATTGATGGTACAGGACATTCGGGATTTTAGACAATGAAATACTTCTTATGAAACAGAGCAGAGAAATAACCGTCCTGTCCCTCACCAATGACCAACCTAAGGTTATGTGCATGACCCGCACTATTTTCCCCATCAGATGGTAAGACGAATGTAGAATGTAGCCCCAAATCAACCTGACAGCAGCTACTTTTCTCTTGGAGGTAGGGCCACCTAATTTTCTCTATGCCCATGTGAGTCGTGGTGGTTGAAGTAGATTCGAGCACCTTTACCCAACCAGAGAAGACTGTGAGAGTTAGATGATGGAATTTTCAATGCTGGAAATATCATTTGAATCAGGCCTGCTGCACAAGCATTGACTTCCATCAAAGATAAGAACCAAAATGAGAAGTTAATCAAGAAAAAGTATCTTGCTTGAAATTCAAAAATATCAAGGTCTCCTTTTCCCATTATATCCCTTAAACATTATTATGTTTAACAATTGTCGTCAGATTAATTTCTGAGAATCTGCATTAGAAATAACCATCTGTGCCCACGTTTCTCACCTTGTATAAACTTTGATATGCAACATGTATATATATTTGATTGCTTGATACACAGTGTCTCCATGAAGCATATTAAATCAGCCATGACTACGCAGAACACATTGCCAAAGATGGAAAACCTGGTTTTCTCATTATCAAAAAGTGAAGTAGAGCACAAGCTGATGCTTCACTGATTTTCAGCTCAGTTTTTTTGTGCTTGACAGTGTACCTTTCTGTGCTCTGCACATGGCAAGTCGTATTTTCTCTTTCTCAGCATCCCCAAACACAAGACAACTGTGAAACAGATGGTAATTTCTCCCAGAGCTTCTCTGACCTTAGAAAGGTAGACTTGTGACTGGAAAGATTACGGTTTGAATTCAGAAGTAGATTGGAAAGTGAATAAGAAATTGCCTCCCATTTCTCCACAAGTGCTGCCCAGGTGCTCATGAGAAAGACAATGGGCCTTAACTGGTGGAGCTGCTCAATGGCAGCTGACAGGTTTGAATGTGTGCACCAAGGGCTGCAACTAATGATTATCTTCATTATCAATTAATCTGCCAATTATTTTCCTGATTACTCGTTTAGTCTATAAAATGTCAGAAAATAGAGAAAAATTATCCATTCAAGTTTCTCAGAGTCCAAGGTCATATGTTGAAATGTCTCGTTTTCTCTGACCATCAGTCAAAAACTATCCAAAAACAATTCAGTTTATAATAATATTAAACACATTAAAGCAGGAAATCTTTATATTTGTGAGGCTGAAAACAAGAATTCTTTTGGCATTTCTTCTTGAAAAATGACTTAAACGATTAATCTATTATCAAAATCTGTCAACTGACTAAGCAATTGATCGACTCATCGTTGCAGCTCTATGTGCATCTAATTATAACTAATACATGTAAATGTATATGCTTATGAATGTGATTGAATAAAATAAACAATTTCATCACATCTGTCTTTTTGCTGATCTGGCACTAAAATCAGTAGAATAAAGACAGACCAAATTACTTGGTGAATGTTGGGAAAAGATTGTGGTCACGGCCAAAAAAATGATGTTAGGTAACCAAAATGACTCGGTTAAGGTTATGGAAAGATTGTCAGATTTTAAATAAACCAACATTGAGTGTTGGTAGGACGCAGGACATCCAACCATCCACCACAACCTCTTCTCTTGAGGGCGATCCACACCACCAGCATTTTTTAAGGGATTCTGGAGGACTTTAGACATCCGTCATTTGTCTGTCTCTCAGAACAGATACGCTTTCATATGTACATATGTACCAATCTACATCAACTCCAAGAGAAGAATGTGTGATGCAATGATCAACAAATTAAATTTTTCTGCTTTTATTTTGTGCATCTAGTGAAGCATGATCTGCGCTGACGTAACAGTTGAACTGAAAACACTAGCAGAGACTGAGTTCATGAAATCAGTGGGCTTCGTCTCGTAGGTCTGGCCAGTGCCATTTATGAACCTCTCACGCCTGTAAGGTTAATGGTGTGGGACGTTGCACCGCTCTGTTGATTAATTGGAGCTGGACTGAGGTCAGTGCCTCCATCCTTTAGCTGGAACTACAGTATAGCTCATAACAAACAGTTGTATTTACATGGGAGCTGTGAGTGGGTGGACAGCTCCAGAAAGACCTGAGCCAGATGAAAACACTGCTGCCTCCAGATAAAAATGTGATGAGTCACCAGTAAATGTGCCATAAATGTTTTTCCTTGTTGTTTCTATTAATACCTTGTTGACCTATATTAATGAACTGCCTTGGAGCTCTCAATTTTCACAATACAATCTAAGACCTTGCTCTGAGTGATAAACCCTTGAAATAGTTGAATGCCAAAAGAAAAAAAAAAAAGAAATGCTACTTTGGCCAGACAGCGATGAAATGAAGTCTTGATGTTGTTATATTGCTGAAGGCAGGAGAGAAGCATCATGTTTTATTCAGTTTCCATGCATGAACCTCACAGACTGAATCCCTTGAAGTGACCACAAGCAGGCCTGGAAAGCTCTGTCTTTGGGCTCCATCCTTTGGTCAATATGCATAACTGCATCAACAAATATGCTTGTTGGGGTTTTGTATGGTATCGAGTAGCTAGGGGGGTGAACAGCAATGAATATCATCTGTTTCACGGTTGCTACTTTTCCCTGTATTTTGTATTTCTTGTGAGCTTTTTGACACTTTCATAGATAAGATGGAGAATGAACAATATCTCTTTGTAATGAGAAGTTTCTTTACGCAAAACAAATTTCACACTCTCATACAGCAATACTTAGTCCTTCAGACAATACAGCCTGACACATTAACCGACCATTTTTGCACCCGGTGAACTGGCTGACAAGAAGTAATCTACAAACCATACAATATTGCGGCCGATTAGATCTCACACATCACTCCAAGGGACTTTTCATTTTCCAAATGAGTTATCCCGCCTGCACAAATGATGTAGCCGCATGACATCAAGTGTTAAATAAGCTTTGGACCAAGGCTATCCATTCTACTTTGTGGCTGCACTGTAATGTCTACTCCACCATAAAAATCGTATTTTCTATCCAATGCAGGTAAACGATCTCCAGGGATATTCGGGTGCTCATTTAACTTTCTAATAGAGGACTTTAAAGACATGCAGATGGCTTCTCACAAAGACCAGATAGGCCTTTTCAAGTGCATCCTGGCATGAGAACAGTTGACTAAAAAATGCATGAGAAATGTGATGCTAGGTGGAATGTGTGCTTTCCAGGAAAAATACAAGTGGGACAGTATTTAAAATTTCTTTAATTTCACTGTTTGTGCAGGTATGATGTAATACATTGTAGATAATAACTGGTGTTAAATTGTTTGTATTTGATTATTCATCTGATTGTTCTTTGATGCCAATCTGCCATGCGGAGGAGACACAATTATGAGCATCTGCACTGTTACTGAATTAATACAAGAACTCATGGACTGAGAGAATATTCAATTGCGCTGTAGCTGTTTACACTGTTTATTTCAGTGTGCCTCGAGTTCTGCAGCAGCAAATGTTACTCTTACTACCAAAAGTACTCTGAATACTGTTCAAAACGTCAGCCAGTCCTTGGAGCACAGTGGGAGACTCTTACTCATGCTTATAAACCCAGACAGAGCTGTCCGATGAGCAGAGGAATAACACTGATTGAATAGCTGTATGTGTGTGCACTTTCAATGTGGTGAGAAAAGGATAATACCTGCATTATACACGAATTCATAAATTCAATAGCAAAATTTAATTTGCCTCATAAATAGGATGCAGCTGGTATTTTAACTTTAGTGCTCAATACAAAAAACATAAATTCAACACAACAGATAATCCACCATAAAAATACATCGAGAAAATTATAATACAACAGAAAAATCAAGATAAAGCATTTTTCTTGCCAAATTTAGGACTGAAAATGAATGTGTGTATTATTTGTTCATGTATAATTTTTCCTATTTTTTTCAATGGACAAACTGTAATGAGATTCCTCTTTGAGACACTGCCTCTAACTATGATGTACTGTATATTCCCCTGCAGGTTCCACACGCAGGTGCATCATCTTGGATTGATGCTAACAACTTATAGAGGGTAAGTGTTGCCAAAGAGAGTGCAGCTTCCGAGCTCAACACACTCCTCTGTGTTGCTCAGAAGAAGCTAAAGCCAAGCGCTCTGGGTATTGTCTTTCTCACCGATTTGAGCAGGGCAGCAACTTTTGGAACAAATGGTGGTATATCGCTGGTCCCCAGTGGATGAATTTAGAGGGTTTTCTTCTGTTGGTTTTGAGCTACTTTGGCTTCATCAGGAAGGGCCAGTATTAGTTTGAACTGAATGTCATGTCTCAGCAGTGCAGTGCAGTCCCTTTTCATGCTGCATGAGCTGCAACAGACGGTAATGCATGTAGGTGCTGCATTACTGCACCAAAAGGGAAGAAGTTAAAAGTTTAACCAACTGTAGGATTTTACACTATAGTGTTGGCAGTAAGCTGTGTGGTCAGATCATGGAGTGGCTCCATGACTCAGCCACGCTGTTTTTCCGAACTAACAGTTGTTGTTTTAGTCTTGTTTGCCTGGAACTGAAAATGAATGTTCCTCTAACATTTGCAAGACATTGATTTATGATTATCTGTGCAAAATTCAAGCATTCTAAATACTATACAGTAGCACACAGTATATGATAATGAGAGTGGGAATTTTTTGCATTTATGTGTGTACCAACCTGCTGAGGGTGTACCCTGCCAGTGCATGCTGGGATAGGCTCTAGCCCCTACAACCCAGATAAGTGGATGGATGGTCATTTTCTTTAACCATATACACAGTACATATTTACAGGCTAATTGAGGAATTGGACTCATAGATAAATTACAGATATACAGTAGAGACTTACAGATATATATAAAAAAAAGGATTTGTTTATATCAGTAATATTTAATATTACCAATCGAATCTTAAACATCAACAGAAAACATTTGTCATAACATATAATATTGGTGGTGGGGTCGCCCTTTTATGTTCAGATTATAGATTGCACCTTCAAATTGTATGGTAACACTAGATTGATTGTAAGTAGCAGCACAGCTGCTGTGTTATAACACCATCCTCCCCCTCTGTGGCCCACACCCAACACACACACACACATAAACACACACACTATCCCTCCAAAACCCACAATCAAATTTCAATCAACATCTGTAAAGCATTCCCAGCAGGCCTGAAATGCACATTAGCCTGGGGAAATCTATAAGATTGGCTCACCTCACTAGTTTAAGTTTTGTTCTTAAGTTTCAGTGTGTTGTTTTCTATCAGCCAGTGAGAGGTGGCTCAACACCTCTAACAATTCGGCCTGCACCACTTAAATCCCTCTGTTTTTGCCCAAGTAAACCATAAATCATCCATGGTTCGTTATGACAGTTCCGGCTACGCTTCACCACATTACTTTGGGAAAACATTACAGTTACATGTCCAGATATCCCAAATCCTAAAATTGCTGTTGGATTTTATTTGTTTTGTTTCTCCTCAGTGCCCCTGTTGATGCAATCACGGTTTTAATCCTGGTTGGTTGGTTGTAAGAGTGACTGATTGATTGAGTGTGTGTAAGTGTGTATGCTGAAGCCGATTAAAATTTTTGTTGTCAAATTCTCAGAGGCAGAGCTGCTCCTGAGACACAGATCACTTTGGTTTTATGCTTCTTGTATATCTTGCTCTACACACTGTTACAATGTCATTCAACTTCAGTGTGTAGAACAAATACTCTATGACTGATTTTTTTGATAGATACTGAATTGATGTTTGAATTGATAGCTTAAAAGCAGGTGTTACCCATATAACCATGTTAAGGCTGGTAGACTGAACTCCTGTCGTTAAATTAGAAGCAAACATGTGCCTTGAATAAGAAATGCATGTGTGCCAAATGTCATGCACAAGCCCGAGGACGGCAGTGCAGTGACAGTTCAAAAACCAAAAGTATTATAAAAGAAATACATGACAGTGAGCCAGTGAATTTGACACTGGTCTATTAAATACTGAAAATGGCCACTTTGACCATTTTATCAGTTTTCCACAAAATCAAAGAAAGATATTTGTGAGGGTGCTCTAATCTCAGTGTCACACTGACAGTAGACAACTTCAGAGAGCTACTGCCCACAATTCATTTTCCTTTTGGGCTAGTAAACCCTTCATGCAGGAAAATTGCTGCCTGATAACCACCTTGGATCTGTCATGTTATTGTAAAAAAAAGTCAATACTATCCCATTATTTTACTTCTGAATTAAAACTACAGTCACATGCACTGCCTAAATGAATCTGTTTGAATTGAGAAACCAAACTGCAACAACAATACAAAGTTAGTAGTAAACTGCACTGAGATGATGGATCCCACCATATGCAACATCCATCCGTGGCGCCTGACAGCCTTGCTGCATTCAGCCTGGCTGAACCATAAGCCAAACAAAGCATTTCTACATTCCTTCACAGGGGGTGCCATAAAACTTGTTTACAAATTCACAAAATGTCATAAAATACATAATATACAGTACATACTGGAGCCTAGGTTTTGGGGCAAAACTGGAGGAAGTGGACATGGCCTATTACAAGGCACATAATAAACAATTTCAATTGCTTTCATATTGCTATTCAATGTGCGATGTTCAGATGAAATATGACTAATCTTACAGCCTGGAACTGGGTAGCCAACCATTATTAGCAGTAAAGTCATCAGGATGAACGGCTTACATTTCCCCCGCATGTCTATGGCAAGAGGGACAGGAAGTAGTATGTAGTTATTGTGCTGCAGCACAGAGGGTGTTGCTAAAGATCTCCCATAAAAGGAGCACATTGTTTATTTGCTTAACCTCCGGCACCTCTGCAGTTATTCCCCGTCCCTCCACTGAGCGGATTACTTTGTTTTAATCCAGCTCAGAGTGCCCCCGCACAGCACGCGATAGTCCTTCATCATCATAACAGGCCCAGGTATCGACACACGGGCCTTGTTTACCTCCACGGGGCAGAGGGATTAGGAGCACAAGCTTTGATGTCAGATTCACAGACAGAAGTGGTGAAAAGCTAAAGCCTCCAAGGGTTATTATGATATCCAAGTCCATTTCTTTATCTGACGTAATGAAGCAACGGAGGGGCCAGGAAAAAGGAGAAGAAAAGGAAAATATGGAGGACCAAGAGCAGAAGACTTTCTTTCATCTTATATTATAATTTTATTCATTATTTCTTTATATTCTGTTGCTCTTTTGTACTAACAAATTCTCTTTGGTGTGTTTATAAAAAAACATCAGGAGATTTTATGTTAGCCCAGAAAGAAATGTCCACTGTGTCTGCTAAACAGCTAATGAGTAGTAATGTTGTCTCATTCACTATTAGCACTTCAGTAAATGCTGTTCTATTATTTATACTCTGCTGTTGCAGTCAGATTTAATCTATCTATTGTTCTTGTAACTGCTTAGAGGAAATACAAAGCATGTGATCATTGCTATATGTTGGTATTAGGTTTTACAGCAGTACTATCACTGAGTGTCAGTGTTTTTTGATTATCTGTTAATTTCCCTCTTGGCCTACGGCAGAAACACTCCATCCTCCCAGCTCTTGGTTTTGGAGACTGTAAACACTGCCAATGTGTTTCCCTATTGACATAATCACGTTGAGTGGTGCTGATGTAGTGACATTTGCAGTAATAGGAGACTGATAATCCTCACACAATTGCTTCTCCACTTTTGGACTATAGGGGAGGCCATGGGGGACACACAGTGCCTCTGCAGAAAATCTGCTGCTTACCGAGTGACCGTGAACATGATAGCCTAGCCCTCACTCTTTAACTCTTATTACCCTGTGGAAAATGGGAGTCCTGCAGGATCAAACTGTCTGAGCTGACTTGGTGAATGGGGAGCAGGAGGCCCGGCAGAAATAAAAGCGGTTAGAGCTCTCTCAAGTGGTATAAAAAGGAAACTTCTCCCTGCCCAGCAATCAAGAAGCTCTTTTTTAATCCTCTCGGATTTTTTATCATCCAGGCAAATAACTATACTGTCTAAGGTTTTTAATTGCCTTTTTAAAACCTTGCAGTAATTTGTCCAGATCAGATTTTCTTCTCACAT
Source organism: Maccullochella peelii (assembly GCA_002120245.1). Classification (NCBI taxonomy): domain Eukaryota; kingdom Metazoa; phylum Chordata; class Actinopteri; order Centrarchiformes; family Percichthyidae; genus Maccullochella; species Maccullochella peelii. Next base: position 94,704 of record LKNJ01002427.1, on the reverse strand, counting down.
CTAAATTAAGTCTTGGAATGGCCGTAGAATATAGAGTTGTAGCAGTACAGCGGTAGAAGTTTAAATTAGATACTTAAAACTTGCAGCTATTAGTCAAGCAGGTGTCATTAAGGTTTGTAATTTTCTTGCAAGATGAGTCTCTAAAGTGTCAAATTCACATATCCTGCTGCATACATATTCACTGTGCAGCTCTCAGTTTTTATATGATTGTAAATTGAATATCTTTGGGTATAAGAGACAGTAATCTGAAGACGTCACTTCAGCTCTGGGATCTTTGGTGAGCCATTTTTATTTCTTTTTTAAAATCTTTTTTTTTGCAAACAAATAACTGATCAATCAAAAAAAATTTGTTGATTAATTGATGATGAAACAAATAATTTGTTGCAACCCTACAACATCATCTCTGTATTTCTGGAGAATTTGCCTGATATTCAGACTGAATGGTAATTTCCTTACCGCTCCATTACTTAGTCTGACATTGCCATCTCGTTAGCTGTTCTATGTGGAGGAAGGATATGATTTTCCCCTAATCAATTGCTGCTGTCTGACAGACAGTAGGACATTGCCAATCAGCACTGAAGCTGTATTAGCTAGCATTATAGTTAGCTTAAGATGCGCACATTTGTAAGAAAATTGGTTAATATTGAGAATATGCGTAATTTATTCAAAGTCAATTTGCTGCATTGTGAAATTTCTAGTTACTGTATGTCTCTGTGTGTATGGCAGCTTTTGTGAAGGAAAGATCTTTCACTTCAGACCAGCTGCTGTCTTACCTAAACTATAATTATAGAAAATGAACTACACTACACATCAAAAGCATTTCCCTTGCCTCAAGCCTTATTGTGAATAATTACCCTACCTCTCTTTCAAAGAGTATGCATACATTGTCGACATATGGTGTAACATCTATTTCTTACCCACTCCATTATTTGGCACTGTTCTTAGCATTTTCAAGGCAACTGACCGCATAGGAGTGTGTGAGACTGCAAATTCACATGTTCCCTCAGCAGTTAAAAACTATAGACTTATAACAGTAGCTGGGTCAGTATACAAAAAATACATCAGCCTACATCCATAAGTGACTCACATCTTACTGATGTCCTTATTACAAAGAATCTATGCACATGTATACAGTGAATAACTACATGCACTTTATCTATTACTGTAGCTCATACCATACAGGCCTGAAACTATGAAGGTATTATTGGAGCAAAACACCTGTAACTGTAACCTGTAACCTGTAAGTGGCCAATGTGGTGTCTGCGTATATACTGTATGTCTGCTGTTGGCATCCACGACGTTGCATTACTGCCACCTGCAGGTGACCCCTGACTACAGAGCTACAAGTACACAAATCACTTTTGCTCCACATTTCACTGAGCTATGTGGTGCAAATGCGAGAGCGCACGGAACTTTGTCATTTGTGAGCAACAAAACTCGTAGCGGCAGATTCAAGCAGTTGTAGTTATTGACTTGTGTTTGTGATAGAAATATATCCAAGAAAGAAATATATATTTGTGAGAAAATATTCTACAGGTGTGCAACTCTCATTGCATGAATTCACATACTGATTTGCGGATGTGCAAATTTTCATGTTTTGCACCATATTCACTGCAGCAACTGTAGCAAAAGTGTGAGCATATGAGTTTCTTAATTTGTGATTCGTAGAATAGGATTTGTGCACCCGCAATGAAGAATTTGAGAAGGTGTAACTGCTGTGTTGTGTTTGTGGAAGAGAAAAAAAATTCTACAGGTTTGCTACTTTGTAAAGACTTTTTCTGCGTGACTTCAAATTTACTGATACACACGTGTGACTACAAATTCCACTGTCACAGGTGCTCAGTTGTTTTGTTCCAATAATACCTTCATATGAAACTTAGTAAACCTCCCCTCATGTCTGCATTATATAATGTCGGACAAAAATACCAAATCAAACTAAATGAGAACTAAAACCAATCACACTGAAAATGTAATTTTACAAAACTACAAACTAAATGAGGAGCATTTCTTAACAAACTCTGTGTTTCAGCTACTATACTTCAACATCAGATCTTCCTCGTCCTTTTAAAAGTCCCCAAAGCCCATACCTCCATGAGCTCTCTTGTTCCAGATCACTGCTAACAGTAATTGGAAACAACTGAAAAAGAAACCATGGCTGGAACCATTTTCATCTATGTGACTCACTTACACACAATTTTGCTGAAGATACTTGTAGTTACTTTTTAAGCCAATGAGAATTATGAGAAGCCACAGTGTTTCCATGTTCGATCGTACTGTTTTGATCAGTCTCACCTGCATTCATATCACTTACTTTGGCTGCCATCGGTTTCCCCTTGTGGCGAAATAGCTGTTGTTCCCAGCCGCTGTTATCTGCCATTTGTTACATGCAACAACACCTCTTTTTGAAACAGTTATTTTCTGCCTCTGTACCTTTGTCTGTTGCAGTGGAGCCGGTCCTCTTCATTTCACCACTGTAACTTAACTATCTGTTGTATGCACTGTGATTTTTTTCCTGTCATCTGTCATCTCTCTTTTCATTTTCCAATGCATCGTAATAAAACACTATGGTTTGCACCACAGAATAACTGTGTGTACTGTCAAAATACTGTTGCTTACGCCAGAGATTTGCAGTGTGTACAATACTACAGTTTACATCAGTGGTACCCAACGGTTTTCTTCAATCAAAGCAACGTCTATTTGAAATCCCTCATCATAGTATGAGATGTGAGCAGTTTAACCAAAGAGGGATTTTTCCTCCTCAGACTGTTTCATTTGAATAATCTTTTGATTCTGAAAAGATAAAGCTATCTAGTATTTCATAGGGAGAAACAGCAAAGATTATGTTCACTGTACATAGTAATAATTTACCATATCTTTATCCAACCTTGTCATCTAAAGACTGTGTTTCGATACAGTAAATACTTTAATCCAATATATTTACTGTATATCATACATTGTTTTATGTTTTTCACCATAGAGCTGTATATAACTGCTTAATTCTAATTCCACTGTACATACACACATGATACACCATCACATGCTAATTGATGTAGTCACACCATAGGCCTACGTAAGGCCTAAATGCAAAATGGCTGCACAGAAACCTGTGGTGACAATCATCCCATGCAATAGAAGATAAGTAGCTCACCACTATTTCATCTAGCTTGAACACTGCTAGTCTCCTCATAGCACCTAAACACATGTAACAGACCCTCACAAACCAATGCCACTACTGTGGATCCCTCATTGACAAAGCACCAGATTACAATGTAAACCACACTTTATGATAAGAGATGAACACATAGTAGAAATTGTGTTCATAATAAGAATCCCAGATTATGCAACAAGACCAAACAGAAAACCCTCACGCAAACATCCAATCACCAAACTGCCTCACACTGCATACAGTACGTGGAGTAAAATGCCTTACCTTTAGAAGAGCTTCTTCTGTATCAAGTCATCAAAGTGCATCAACCTCCAGGTCAGCAGTGACAGCAGAAGGTAAGATTTGAGGCATGATATTGCGTCTGATATTCGTCTGGATGTCTCCTCCTAACAGAATAAGGTTATAAAACTGTTATGTTCTGATGCCGGCAATGTACATGCAAAGCAGTGTATCAAACCTGGTGATGGAGAGTATGAGCATTTCTCTTGGTACAGTTTGACTGTTCTGGAGGGCCTCAGTTGCAAGACAGCACAGTTTTCCTCCAAAACCAGTGTCTCGCAGATCTGTCAGCTTTATTCTGAAAAGCTGCAATGTTTAGCCGCTTCCTGGACTTGCTCAGTGACGGTTCAACATTGTTCAGGATGTGAAACAATATTGAAATCCTGCCGCTGAACATCAGGCTGAAACTGCTGAGTTGCTCCAAGCTGTCTGCAGCAAACTGCTGCTGGCCATGTTCCTGAGTTTTCTCTAAGTTGTATCTGTCTGTGCCTGATGATGTTACTACTACTATCTTGGCTGCTGGTGACAGTGGCTACACTTCCTCCAGTCACAATTTCATTTCACAGACAAAATAAACTTAAACATCATTTTGAGTTCCACCTAACCTTACCTGCCATAATAGGCCTACTACCTTTCCAGTTTCTGGGTAGCTGTCAGAGTGAAGCACTACATTAGCAATCCAGACATTAAGGTGCTAAAAAGGCTGTTTATAGGACAAACATTTCAAATACAAATACCAGAGTGCACATGAACTTCTCAGCAACAGTTCCAGATATTTAACGACGATGTCATGCTTCCCATGGAGTGTAGGTAAATCCCAGTAAACTTCAAGCCATTTAAAATCCAAGATGGTGGATAATTTCTTGCTCACTAACTAAAGAGCAGCTCAGCATCGCACTCACTGCTGTCACCAGTAGCTGGAAGCTGTACTGCAACAATACAGAGGAAGCAGCGTACTTTTGTGTTGCCCTCTCTTTTAGCTAGCCTGTGTTCCACTAGCTTCTGTAACCTACAGTAATCGTTTGTTTTTCATATCAGTGTTTCTGATCAACTGAAACATTTTACTGAGGGTTTTCTGTCAATTTTTTCAGCTAAATACCTGAAAATCTGGGCATCCCTTCTTTTTAAATACATTCATTTTGTTAGTATACAATAACTACAAATCCCATGAGGTTTGGACAAAAAACTTTTTCATCACTTTGCACTGAGCAGAAATCACAAGATAGAATATCTCTGAGAACATTTTCACTCTGTCTCCTTTTGCCATTATAATAGCAGCTCTGCAGTGTGCAGTCATCCCTGGCCTGCATTTTTGAGTTAACCAAATACAGATGTGCTCAGTCCAGGCAAATCTCAAAGTCCACCTCCCTGCTTCCGCCCCCTTCTTTGATTGGCTGGTGGAAATGGCAGAAGTTAGTAGAAGAAGAATTCTCCACCCAGCTGTAATTTCAGTGTAATTTTCCTTCCTTGCCATCCTTCTCCGCTTTCTTTACAAACACCGGTAAGATGGCCTCGGCACATGACAGAGCTGTACTTCAGTCTATATTCAACCCCACCACCCCCTTTGGAGACGTCCCAGACCTGAACCAAGAGGAGGAATTAATTGATGATGGTGAGCGTGAGCTTCTGACTTGATGTGTCTCTACATATCATGTCACAGCTTTTTATGTTTATCATTTCATAGCATATTGAATTTATTTGAATGCGTTCCATTCCTGGACTAAAAAAACATGACATTTTAATCCAAGTTGAGTTCTGGGTGACATTTCTGTGTTTTCCTTGCCACGGTACCTGTCAATTGAGTTTGAGTGCTTTTTCAACCTGTTTATCTCCCACTGCCAGACAGTGGCTTTGACACAGAGTTGCTGAAGCAAGTGAAAGAGTTGGAGATGCAGGGTGTCTCGGCAGCAGAGGCTGGGGATTTGCAAGCTGCACTTCAACTGTTCAGCCAGGCAATCCAGATCCTGCCTCAGCGAGCCTCAGCCTATAACAACCGGGCACAGGCCCTGCGGCTGCAGGGGAACACAGCAGGTACATGCCACAAATTCAATAATAACCCTTTCCATAGACACCGCAGTGTGCTGACATATCAGACTGTCGAGTCTGAGGCCAGCGTGACACAATATCAGAGCTCTGTCTATCTGTTGCACTTTCAACAATGTTACAACACAGGCTCTGAGTCAGCCTGTGTTAGGTACTTTAACCTGCTGTCTGTCATAAGGCTGGCAGGGTTGTATACACTGAACGTACAGAATTACAGGGATTTTGGTGTTTTGGTCATATCTGAATTGTCTACAGGTTTAAGAATTCCTTGTGTGCTCCCATAAAATGATCAAGTGTGTATTTTATAGATTCTGTGTATAATAAAGTACAACACTATAATTACAAAAATGACAGATGTAACAGGTTAAAGCCAATGCTTATGTTATAACCCTTGTAATTTTATATTTTTGTTATATTAAGTATCTGTGGCACATGTGAGTATTGCTGTGGTGTTTATACACTCACTCCCTGTGGATCACTTTGCCAATCACACCATGTACTCAATACTGAAGCATCTTTTTACTTGCATTGTCTGTTTCTAAAACTGGAGTTCCTATCTATAGGTGGTGCTTTTCAGTTTGTCTGTGGCCTGGTGCCAGTTGTTGTTCATGCTGACTAACAAGATTGTCTGAAAATTCCCGACAAAACGCCTACATGTCTTTTTGCAATAATATGCAAAAAATGTGAAATGAACTGAGCATAGGCTGAATCACTGCTGTGTTACAGAGTAGCAAAATACTGTACTGTATTCATCTGAAAATGTACAGGTATTGAGATTACTAACAATGTTTGAGACTGCTGTACTTTTTGAATTTAATGAAAAATATCAGCTTATTAGGTTATAGTCAGTATGATAATATTAAAATTAAAGTAAGTACATTTTCATTTGACTGAAAACTCTACAATACTTGGTGGCAAAGTAATTCAAATCAAATTCAGCTCACTGAATTACTGCAGTAGGTTGACTTTAAGCCCAGACTGATTAGCCTGTAAAACATTACAAATTGAAAATCAACTTTCCAGACATGTGTGTGCCTCACAGTGCTCTTCTATCCTCTCAGGAGCGCTGGAGGACCTGGACCAAGCCATCGCTCTGAGCGGCAACACTGGACGAACTGCCTGCCAGGCGCTGGTGCAAAGAGGCCTTTTACGTAGATTAGCATGCCAGCGTGACGAAGCCAGAGCAGATTTTGAGAAAGCAGCTGCACTTGGAAGTGAATTTGCTCAACAACAGGCTGTGGTTCTTAATCCGTATGCAGCCCTGTGCAACAAAATGCTGTCAGAGGTGATCAACAAACTACGCAACCCTGAAGTGTCTGAGATGCAGTAGTTGATGTAAACAATTTGTTGCTTGTACACCTTTTCTTTAATGAAGTCTGTGGTTAATAAAAGAACCTTTTTAGCTTTTAATGTCCTTTTTATTCCACTGACTGTGCTGCTGTAAAATAAATAAGGCCAACTCCAAGTCAGATTAATTATACAGTGTGTCACACATATATCACAGTCTCATTTTCCTTGGCAAAGACAGTCTAAATTAGAAACAAAGTTGACAGTGTTCTCATCACGAAGCATGCATATAGGACATGCAATATTGTGTTCAGCATTCAAATACCGAACTTGTTTCATGGTTCCACACAGATAGGTACTTCAACGTTTCTCCAGTAGATGTCAGTCTTGTCTTGTTGAAAACAGTCAACAACAGCAACATCTGCTGCCCTTGTTTCTTAGAAATAATGCTTTTCACCACAAGAAGGAAATAAAATGGAACAAACAACACTAGTCAGCTCTGATATTACAGAATGTGAGGACCCCTCTCAAAAACTATACCAATACATTTGTGAATTTAGTGTCTCTCAATAAACTCGTATACACACTGTATAAATAAATCTATATTGAAACATTTTGCCTACTTACAGGCAAAATAATTCTTTACATATAGAGTATTTGTCTGCAGGGCTTCAGCACACAGTTGCTCTTCTGTATATGCAGAGGCTTTATCCACTTTACAGTTTTGTGGGTGGGTGCCCATATCACGTGTGAGGGATTCTAAACATGGCATCGCTCTGGTTGTGGTACGCCCACTGAGCTCAGGGACGACGAGCATTATCTTTTATGCTTTACTTCTGCGTGTTTGTCTCTGACCTCTCCCAGGCAGGCTAAAGCCACCGGCTCAGTGCGCTCCTCTCTCTGGTAGAAGGAGCAGGTTTTCAGGTGATCTGACATGGAAGGAGTATTGCTGAATCTCCATCTGTCCACAGAGGAAAAGAGAGAGCTGAACTCCCAAACCTGTAACATACAGAGACAGAGCTGAAGTAGGTGTAGGAGGCTGAACTGCATCTATGACCATGATGATACATTTGTTTTTACTATGCATGGACTCTAGATCACAGAGTGTTTCTATCACATGTCAGGACATGATGTTATTTTTGTATCCATCCATTACAAATGTATACAAATGATGCCCTTCATTGGGGAGCAAATACCCAGCTGTTGCCCACACAGTCTTATCAAGCCCTTGTTGCCATGAATGATCACATATCTGACTTGTTATGGAAGCACTGTGTTTACTGGCAGCGTAGGCTCAGGCCATTCCACATCACTGATGTCATTGGCATGCACTCTCTTTGTCCCATGATTACTGCGGTACAGAGATTATATGTAACACTTGTGTATTTATACTTTAGTTATCCTTCAATCCCTCAGGCAGAGAGATTACGTTTTCAGCCATATATGTAGGTTTATTTGTTTGTCAGCAGAATATATGGAAAAACTACTTAATAGATTTTAAAAAGAATTGGTGGAAAGTCAAACAGCAAAAGATTAGTTTAGATGACATGTGCACTCATCTACCTCAAGAAATCCTGCACATTTGATGGCATGTCGTGTATAGATGGCGCTAAAGCAACGTGATGAATTAAAATGGCCATGAGTCTGAATCACTTAAAATTTCATCCTTATACACATCGCTCAGAATTCCAGACAGGATTTAAATAATCTCCAAAAATCAAGGCAGCGACCGCGAGACTCAGACCACTAGACCACTAGGTTTCCCTGTGGCCTAGTGGTCTAAGCTATGGGGTCTAACATCTAGCTTAGTGGTCTAATGTAAACATAGCATCCCTGGTTTGAATCTAGCTGTTGCATGTGACCCCCCCCTCAATCCTATTTTTCCTGAATCTCTCTATTGTCAGCTATCAAATAAAGAGGAAACAAAATCATGGCAGCTTCCACACAGTTGGCATTGGTTGTCTATAACTATGTGTATTTTATTTCAGGTCTGGATCCAGATGAAAATTTGTATTTTTAAAATGATGATTGTGCGGCCCTGGCAGGGGTTTGCCCTCCCTAAGTGCTTCCTATAGAGTTGCCATTGATTTGTTTTTTTTGAATTTTATAATGTAGAACAGAATCAGCATGTTGCGAACTGTCTAGTCACCAGACCATTGCTTGGACACCAAAGTCAGAAAAGAAAACAATATTTTCCTTCCTCATGGTGACTGACCTCACATGCGGCTAATTTTTGATGACACCGAAAAAAAGTACAAAATCTTCGGTGGCTGCTTCACTGGGAACTCATTAACTAACGTGATTCAGTTTGTAATACTGAATACAATGGAGAGTCTGGAGAGTGTTTACAACTCAGCAGCTGTCATGTTGCATGAATGACTGAAAATTTCCAATGACAAATGGAGAGAATGGTGCCAGATACTAAATGTGAACTGATATAAATGTTTGGCCTCGTAACTTTACCTTCACTGTGTACAAGGTTGAGATCAAAACAATATATGAGATGAAATGGTAGTGCTCAAGAGGTAAATAAATGAATGAATAAATCAATATAATAATATGATACAAATTTCCTCTGCATGTGAGTTAACAGAAATAAGTTATGACAGATGATTCGAGAAATTAATCCAAAATAAAACATTTAATTTTATGATAGAAAAAAAAACAAGAAGGATACTTGCTTTCTTTCGACATTTCCAGGAGCTTCCCCCATGGGAATATGTCTTTTTCACCCACTTGAGAGAGACCATCCCTCTCTCCTGCAACAATGTGGCACACACCTCTCTCATCAGATGGGAGACCTGAGATAGCTGAGATAATGTGAAACTGTCAAGGTAACCAGCAATGTGCTGAAGGATCTCCAGGGGCTGGCTGCTCAGGAGATCCAGATTATGTGCACCATTTCTCTGAAGGCTGAAGGTTTTCCCGCCTTCACAGAGGGATGAAGGGACTTCTGGCTGGAGGACGATGGCATTGACATCTTGGCAGAATTTAATTGTAGCATGGTTACCTGCAGGGTGAAACCTCGTCTGGGCGAAAGTGCAGCCGAGGTAAGCTAAGGGGCAGCGTTGTTGGAACCAGCCGCATAGAGAGGCCTGTATGTCAGAGTGCACATTCCTGGAATGAGAGCGGTATTCATCACGGCGAAAGAAGTGGCCACACATGTAGCTGAAGGCTGAACTCGTTTTGTTATGTCTTCTGGTGACAGATTCGGCTTCGACATGTACATAAAGACTATGAGGTTTGTCTGCCATGACATCAGCAAGCGATGCATCTGTTTTGAAAGGCGCAGAGGCGAAGTTGTATGTTTGTGTTCCAACATCTTCATAATGACAATCAATCGACACACTCTCTGAGATTAAATGTCCTTTCAGTTCCTTTTCCAGGGAGCACAGGAGTGTGGCGCTAACCTCGTCACACTTTGGAAGATCCTCAACTGACACGCCCAAATCTGCAGTGTCAACACTCTGGTGTGTGGTCTTGGACTTGTGTGTGGGGTCCTTCAGGTAAATGCGCTTTGCTCGATAGCTAGTAGGAACAATAAACGAGCGGATAGTTTTAACCTCGATGGGCTCCAGATTCCCATAAACAAAATCCTTTTCTCTTGGGGTGCAAGCAGGAAGTTGGCCAAAGTTAATCAACATCGCCCCATTGTGCACCAGATACATGTTATATTCAGCAATGTTGACTTCCCTGCCTAACCTCTCAAGGACCCCATCTTGCCATGGTGCAAGGCCGCTTGCACCATCCCTGCTTGGAGCACGAGCAGCATTCTCTTGACTCAGATGTGAGTCTCTTGTCTCCCGCTGACAGTTTGATGATTCTTCCTTTTCCTTTCCTTTTTCCTCCTTCTTATTCAGGTTTTTGACAGTTTGCTTGCATCCCCCCATCTCCTTCTTGAATATTTTCTCCCAGGAGCTGTAGTTCTGAATACTATTCACGTCCCTGCTCCTTGCCAAAGCATCCCTCTCCTCTTCAGTCAGATCTTTTTCCTCCATCCTTGTGCAGCCATTTTCTGTAAAATCACCACAAACTAAAGAACAGGTTGCCTCCTCTGCAGGACTGTTGGCCCCAGCAGAAATATCCGGAAGAGCGGGATCCTCCTCCATGAACTCGGGGAAAATGTTCTTCATTTTGATGGATCGAAACAGCAACTCTTGGTCGCTGAGAGCCATAGCAACATCAAGGCTTACCTTAGTTTGAAGGTTTTCTGATACATTTTTGTAGAAGGTCAGATCAGTTTCTGAAATAGGCCAGCGGTTCCACTCTTGAGAGCAGCAGACCACACTGGCAGGACAGACCTCCAGGTGTTTGGCCAGCCTATGGCGCAGCATGATGAGAGGACAGCCATAGTCGACACTGAGGCAAGGAACCGTCTCATTAGGACAGAGAAGCTGGTGCTCCTCTTGCTTGCACATATGGAGGATGGCGCCACAGTTTTTACGACACTTGATGACCATGCATGAGACAGAAATCTGCACCGGGACTTGACAGTGGACATCGTGACACTTGTCACAATGCTCATGATGGTCCACAGGCATCTTTCTGCTGTTCACCTTAAGAGTAGTAGGCAACATTTCTTGGTCCATACTGTGGCTAATTAAATCTACATTTTCAAGTAATGTAAGAATCATATGTTATTATGAATCTTAAATGCTGATGTCAAACAGTGAAAATAAATGCACTTACATTTGTAGCTTATGAACACAATGATCATGGTAAAATGTTTCAAGTTTTCTCTTTATCTCTATCGTTATACTGCACGTAGAAGCTACTTACAAGAAACATACTGTTAATGTACATGTCTGACTAATTCTGATTAGAAAAGTCAAGTGTTCTGACATACAGACTTTAGCTGCATAATTAATATGGGTAAATTTAATTTTAAAATATGCAGTAGATAAATACATTAATATACAAAGAGGAATTACATGTTCAGATCAACAAAAGACTTTGCTAAAAACACAAAGAAATCTACATTTTAGTAAATAAAAAAGTGAACAACCAGAACAACAACAGTGAAATTTCTCACCCTTTGTTCCTCTGTGCCTGTCACCTTGTGTTTGCTGGCACCTCTGAATAACCTCTGCACTGTGTCTGGACATTATAAATAGACGCCACAGAGGGGCAGACAGGCCAGTGGGACGGGGCACCATTGTCACACAGCCATTAAGAGGCAAGGTCAAGTTACAGCCTCCACCAATGCTTCACTGTGAGAGGGCGGTGATAATAGCTGGTAATCCAAGTTCTCAACACTTTAACTACCGTATGTTCAAAAACATCAACATCGTAACGTGTGCAATACATCGTCTACTCTGTACATACACTGTAATGTAGATCCTTTATGTTCCATTACCAGCACTAATGGTATGTGTTTACATTTCCTTCCCAAAATTCTGAAAGCAACATCTGAAAAAGAATTGATTAAAACAAAATTAAAGCAATTGCACTGAAAAAAGCAATTAAACTAATTTCACAGATGGGTTTCTCTGATTACCAAATGTGTTTTTAAAGGTATGAAATGATTAATTATAGATTATAGATAGATCATTATTTCTTTAATCAAAAATAAAATATGTACAATATTGTGTTATACTATAGGCTTATTTGTCCTGATCCATGTCCTCCACTAGATGTCAGTCACACACTTTCAAAAACTCAAGCAACATTTCTCCAGCAGGTGTTTCCTGCTGTCAGATAAAATTCAAAACATATATTAGTTAAATTCTTTGGGGTCGCAATGTAAGATCAAAAACCCATTTTTCATGTTTATTTTTTTGAAAATGTTGGTTTTAAAACAGGTTAATTTAAATTTATTAAAGCCTGTGCAGCTGATTATGTCCCAGGACTGAAAATTGAGGCAGTTTTAGGACCCGTGTGTAATTATGTAAGGGAATTAGCTGATTTTCAACAGCTTGTATAATTTATGGAATAGTCTCAAATAGCTGCTTCTTTTAGTTCAATCACCATTCATTGGTGTCATAACATAAACATAGCTTGATTGTACACACACAGTAGCTCATTATTTTATATTTATACAATGTATGGCACAGATTTTACACATTATAATAAAAGGTGCACACCTATCATTCTGTGTTGTTTGTCATTCATGCCATCTCTTTAATTCACTTGCAGAAATACTGTCTTGTGCAGCATAATGGGGCATTGATCCAGTCTAACTAGCTTTAACTAATTGCACTCATTTACATTAAGGCTGGCTGAACCATCATCCCGTTCACTCCCCCACATCACCCTGCAAACACCTCCTGACACTCATTTTCCAGCTTCTGTAAAATGTGCTGGATTCAAAATCTGCATCTGGAAGTCTTCATGCAACTTTTTTTTCACCTGGCACAGATTACAATGAACAGTTTATCAGAGGCAGCTGCTCTGCTCTCTATAGGCTCAGCAATCAGCATACATTTAATCAAGAGAGAGAGAGAGAGAGAGAGAGAGATTTGGCGTAGAAAAAAAATACTTGTTATTTCAGTGTCTTGTTGCTATACAACAGCAGCACAGTTGACATTTCAATTGTTCTATTGTTCTATTGTTGTGGTTAGATTATTCACATTTCATATGTGCTTTAAAGCAGGTGTAGGAATAATGGATTGCTTCTGTATAATTGCTGCTAAATGTACTAATACCATTTTCAATGAACTCTGGTTTGATTAAAAGTAGAAACTGCTTTAATGTTGTTGTTCTTGAATGCTTTTTGCATTGAATCACTTGATTGTTGTTGGTGATTAGCCTTTACCAGGAGGTTAAAATTCTATTTACATGATTGGTATTGTCAGCCAGGACAAGTACAACCTGAAATCCTGATCAGCATTGCTGAGTACCAGAATATAGTGTTTCAGCCACAACACGTGCTTTCAAGGAATAGTTAGAAATTTGGGGAAATACGCTAATGTACTTTCTGGCAGAGAGTTAGATGAGAAACTCGACACAACTCTCGTATCTGTCCGTTAAATATAAGATGGCAGCCAGCAGCTGGTTAGCTTAGCTTAGCATAACGACTGGAAACAGGGGGAAAAAGCTAGCCTGGCTCCGTCCAAAGGTAACACAATCCACCTACCAGCACCTTTAAAGCTTACTAATTAATGCGTTAACTCGTTTATGTATTGTGCACAAAAAACCAAAGTGTAAAAAAAAGAATTTGCAGTTATACGGGGGGTTATGTGCTGCATTATGTTTTGGTCTGGACCAGTTGCCAGGCAACCAGCGGAGACTCCATGAAGTTAGTGCTCCCAGCTACAAAATAGTCCTGCACATAACCCCTCTGTAGTTTTTATACGGATTAAACAAACAAGATAAAACATAGTGACCTTAAGAGGTGCTGGTGGTTCGATGTCGTTACTTCTGGACAGGCTAGTTTCCCCATGTTTCCACTCTTATGTTAAGCTAAGCTAGCCGGCGACTGGCAATAGCTTCATATTTAACGGACAGAGGTATCAGTCTTCTCGTGTACTGCTCCTCCAGAAAGGGAATACGCATGTTTGCCAAAATGTTTCCTTCAATGTTTTACCACACTCCACCACACATAAAAGAAGAACAATATCACATTTCAAAAACATTATAGACTGCAGCTTTAATTGGCTGGTGTTTCAATTTTTTCAGTTGATTCCAAATGTACATATTTCATCCTGTGCAAAATAACAATATTGATAATTACCGTTACCAATTATTGACTTTGTGATCAATAATTGTTTCATCAGTAAAAATAAGAAATTCTGACTTTTTCTCAAACTTTCAAAGACGTTCCTACACTGAAAAATAGTCCTTTTCAAGTTTTACTAACAGACTGAGAAAGTAAAAAGATGTTTAAGAGAACATAGAAGTCTTTCTTTTGAACGCTCAGTTTGAGCTCTTATGCAACCTGGCAGCTCAAAAAGGGGATAATTACAGCTTGTCCATTTTCGGTAGCGCAGATTTGAGCAATTCTGAGGCTACGGGTTAATGATTTATGCAAGCACCATGTCATTTAACTCTAATTTAATGTTCAGAAATGTTACTGAACAGCTTTAGATGGCAGAGGAAAAAAAAGTCAAACTTAATTAATATTCAAGGCATTCAAAAGCTGTCAGCACACAGCAGGACTAATGAAAGCATCACTGGTTTCAAGTTTTATATTGAAGGTTTGTCTGCTTCTACCAACACACCAAGTACAGTGCATCCTTATATGGTCTGCAGAGCTTCCTATAAATCTCACCCAATTCTCTGAGATTTGCCTTCTTATTGCCATCCCAAGATTGCCCCCATTTTGGGAATTCCATCTATTTTATTATACCTGGCAAAACATATTAATAAGGCCAAACCATTGGGACAACATAGAGAAAAATATGCTACTGCTGAATTTCCAGAGACCTGGGAAACTGTGTTGATACTGTGTTTATTACAGAGCTTGGCCCAGCAGAGGCTTATAAATAAGCTGTAGACTGCTATGGAAATGTATAATAAAAATAAAAATGTACCAACTCAACGCTGAGCTCAAATATTGTATGAGTTTGAACTTTTCGGCTGAGAAACCATAGACTGCTTAGAACTGATTGCATGTTTTCGCTCGTATGAAACACACATGAATTCAATTAAAACATGAATAAACTTTCCATCGAGTGCCCCTATGATAATGGTCTTTAAGAGATAAGTCTTGCTCATAACTTTAAAATAACATTATTTATTAGTGTCTTGTTGATATGAGTGAACTACTGTATAGGTATGTAAACATATATTAAACAACATATTAGAGCTGCAACAATTAGTCGATTGATCGATTAGTTGATGAAGGACGTAACCTTGATAATAGCTTTGAGTCATTTTTCAGGTAAAATATACCAAACTTCCCCAGTTACAGCTTCTCCTATAAGAGGATTTGCTGCTTTTATCTGTTTTATATCATGGTCAACTAAATATCTTGAGTTCTGGACGGTTGGTCAAACAAAACAAGACATTTAAAGACATCATCTTGGGCTCTGGGAAAGATAAAATTATTAATCGAGAAAATAATTGACATATTTATTTTAATATGGACTCTTGGGAGACTAGCCTTTGGATATAAGAGCTCTAAATCAACAAATAAACACATTAAGAATAAAAGCTAATGTCAAATTCACATTTTCACATATGACGTTTTAAAGTTCACATGTGAACAGTCTGAAAACTACATGTACTTATATCATGAGATTTTATCACATGCTATGAAATACTTTTTTACTGAGTTAAAAAAGGTCTATTCAACTCATTAAAACTATAAACTCTCCATCATCTTAAGGCACTAAAGTCTCTTTAACCTGACATTGCAAATGACCTCACAGCTGTAGGACACATTTAACAGTATATGCCTTTAGGTGAGTATTATCCTACGAGCCCCTTCTGGACGACATATTGTAGCATATGGTCAGCCAAAAATAGGAGAGAAACTGTAGAAACCCAACTTCACACTTAGTTTACACTTTCTCATTATACAGCCACCCTCCTCCCTTCCCATTTAATTGAGATAGTGTCATACACGTTTTCCTTTAAATCCCTCTGCAGTTCAACTCTCTAGCCTCTTGTCAGACCTGACTGAGTAAAAACGAGACGGTTTGCTAACCCTGACCAATGAACATGCAAATGTTTATGGGCATATCAATTTAGCTTCCAGCCTTTCTGCACCCAATATTCTGCTTTTAATTACAAAGACTAATTAAAAGTACCTCGTAAATGAAGTCTGTGTAGGTTCCCCCAGGGCAGCGTACTTTGTGTCATTTTGCATCATTAATGGAGAATACGCTGAAGAATGACAAAATCTCAAAAGTTGTAAATGAGACATTTCACTCCACTTGTTTTGGTAATGTCCGGGGCTAATAACTGCTAAGAGAAGGAGGCCACAGTGTGGGGGAAGTTTTCAGCACCAAGTCATTTCATGCCCAATATACAGCCATAATAAATGATAGATCATATAAAATTCATGAAAGTAGTAAAAAAGCTTGTTGTGGACAAGTTAAATAATAAAGTGCACTGAAGCCATTTATCATCTCTGTCCTGTCCCAGCAGGAAGAACTTTTATATGTATAATGTGCACATTCAAAGTCATCCTTTTCACATGTTCAGTCACATATGAAAAATATAAAATCCTTGCCAAACCTCCACATTTCTTGAATCTCTGCTAGTGTGATGACCAGTGGGAGTTGCCTTGTTGTATGTGATTGTGTATGCGTGCGTATGTTTTTGTATGTGTGTGCTACATTTGTTATCTGTAAGCTTGGCATCTGTCTGGGTCTTGACAGTTCTCTGCCATACACATGTCAGGAGAGCATAAGGCTGTACTGGTAGATAGAAATGTATAGGAAAACGTGCGTCTGTTTTATTTTTATATTTCCTCCCACATACATTAATGTATACAAGCACATGTACTACATGTCCTTTACCACAGCAATAGAACAATTTGTACTTGTTGTGTGGCTGGCTGAAAGAGGCAGGTGCAAAAGCTAGCTACCAAACAGCTGTGCTTATTACCTGCAGCACATGACATTATATTTAAGGACATATACTGTAACACAGAGCTGCACAATTTGGTGAGCAACACTTACATGTTGTCATTGGATTCATTGGTAATATAAAAATGTTTATTAATGAAGATTGAATGCCCAATCTTTTTTTTTTTTTTACCTTATAAATTCCTGTATCACAGTTGTCGTCAGTAGTCACATTTTTATTATTTAACCATAACTAGGATTTTTGGTCAACTGTAATATATAAGTTTAATCATGTTAGTGAGATGACATGACATGAGCAGCTGTTGAAGTAATAACCAACTGAAAAAAGTGGCAGGGAAAAACTGTTTTGATTAGACTTAAATCTGAGGTTTGCAGAAATGTCCAAAGAAATGTTACAGTTCTGTTTGGTAAGCGCATTGGGTTTGGCATTATTTGTGCCACACATCCCATTATGACCACAGGGGCATCATTATGGAGTGCAAAATCAGTAATGCAACACAACAATAATGTCTAAATACTGTTTATGACGACCAGACAGAAGAAGAGAGATACAGTAATATGCTGAGGGTGACGCTGTTACTCAGTCAAAGATCTTCAGAACTTTGGTGCTGTATGTAATTTTCTTCATTTTATTAATTGTACTTTTTTCTCTTTTTCTTTTTTAATTATTATTTTATTATCTGATGCTTTGGCAGTACTGTCTTTATTACATCCATGCCAATAAAGCAAATTGAATTGAACTGAATTCGAATTGTATAAGTACACAAATCCATTTTTCACTTTTTTTTCTCAGTTTCTGCTGCTTGTCTGTAATGCATAACTTTGTTTGGGATCCACAGGAGAAAAAACACAGCAAAACGTCATGCAACAGACATTGATAAAGATAATTTCTTCTCATGTGGAGCGGCTAAAATAGTCTCTGTGTGTTTCTGCTATTGTGGGGAGGGAGTGATAAGGAGCAGACACTGATAAGAGACCTCAGCGGAACCACAGGGTGTCACTCCCACCGCTAACCTTGTACAAGTTTTGTAATGCACCTTAGAGGTGTGTGTATGTATTTATATATACATTATGAGCTTATTACAGCTTCACAAAGGTAGTATTCAAGGACATCTTATGGAATATCACATTTTTTACACTGCTACCTATGCTGCCTTTACAACCCTAACACAAAGAACTAATGCAAAAAGAAGAAAGCAAGGACAGATGAATGGATTGAAAAGGACTTCCTTTAAAACCTGTAATGGATGACTACTGATATTGATTCAGTCTAATTACAAATACAGGACTAATAGCTCCACTGGAGCTCTGCTAAATTAGAAAAAATGATGGACAGCAACAGCTTGTTGTGTTAGCAGCAATCAAGCTCTTTATCTACGTCTGTATTCACATGTACAACCCCTGCATTAAAGCGTACTCAGCATCTCAATGCGAAGAAATTCTTCTGAGCTGGCGAGTTTTGTGCTTATTTAATCAGTGAAATCTTGACCTATAAAATATATGCGGACTATGTATCATGGGGAGCTCAGCAAAGTCTCTACAGGAACTGTAAAGACCTTTGGCATACAGACAATCACTCCTTTTCAACTTAAAAAGTCCACAGTCAGGATATTCTCAACTGAGCGCATGGATCAGAAATGTATGAAATTCCCTGCTGTGTTGTTCTCCAATTACCGCCACCGATGTTTACCCCTGAATTGGCCCAGACTCTCACAGCATGCCCTCCTGGTCTTGGTCTCACACAACTGCCTGCAGCTCCTCTCCAAACGGGGGCGTGACTCAGCTATACAACTCCGGGGGAACTGCCACTCTCATGCTCCATTAGCCCCTGCGTCCCCAGTGGATGAAGAAAAATGTATTCACTACTGGGATGCTGCTGCTACAGAGATCTAAATAGCAACCATTCGTCCTTTCTGCTGCGTCCTCTGCGCTTCGGATGACCTCATAACTGGAAGCGCACTCGTGGTTTAATCAGTGGAGGGGAAAGTAAGTTTATAATCACAGCATGTGAAGATCAGGAGGTTGACGGTGATTGTTTTACCCTGAAATTGTGCTGAAAGATGCAGCGCAGATTATTTCATGCAAACACAAGCGGCTAAAATAATGCACCATTTCTACAGCATATCAAGCCGATTTTTACAGCAAAGCGGTGCTGTGACTTTCACACAAGGTTTTTTTTTTTGAGGATGCTCTGCAGGAGGCGGGATGATGGCAGCAGGAGTCAGTGACTATGTAGATATAGACGTGGCCACGTAAAGCGGGTGGATTTGCCATGGCTAAATCCAGAGGGAAATCATGGAGTTGTCTCCGTCAGACAGCCAACCCTGTAGCTTTAAATGGGATGAATCACAGAGCAGGTCACTGCTGCAGTATTGATTACCAATGGAAGATGTCTGATTCTCTTTCTCAAGTCTCACTCTTTCACCCCACCACCACACACACTCAGACACACATTCAGGCACGCGGCTAAATTATGTTTTGCGCTTAGTTTGAACTCATTTGTTCAACTCGTTTGTTGAACATACAGTATCATTCATTGGGCAGACATTAAATTTGAAAGCTTGGTGGGGTGTTTATTGAAGTCCTGACCCCGTCCTCCGCTCATTAAATTGATTCATGGATTCAATAAGTGGGGCACAGACGGCAGGTGTGCATGTCGGCGTGCGCACGAGGCTCACAGGCATCCATCACACTGATCAGGTATCTTCAGCTGCTTCTCCATGCAGCACTCTCACAAGACCCCTGATGTTGCTGGCTTACAGCCCAGCCTGACCTAAGGCTAGACTGTATGCAGACGCGTATACTGTACATGCACACACAAGATTACAGAGGCTTACAGATAACACAAAGATGCACACACAAAAACAGGCAAAAACATCCTCACACGCCCCAAAGCTTCGGTTTCATTATACTAACTGTGTGTCATTCAGGCCAAATGCCAAATGAGGTTAAACTGTCTTCTGGAAAGAGATCATTCATGTTCCACTGAACAGTAAGAGCCTGGTCCACAGCCTCACAACTAAAAATAGAATCTAAAAATGCTAAAACTAAACTAAACTAAAAATGTAATCCCAACATTTATGGACAGTTTGTCTGTATTTGTAAAAATGAAACTACTTATCTCAACTACACAGAAAAGTTCTTTGTCTCTTAATATTAATGTTACTACAAAAGACATGATACTAGAAACCAATTGTTTAGAATATCATGCTTTTCAAAGGGAAAATTAATAATCATAATGTGGATGTCCTGCATATTTGCAAAGCCTCGCTGCGGGAAAACATCAGCATCACAACATATACTCACATTACACTGCAACACATCTTAAATATCTTTATATGATATAATGCCTGGTCCAGTGTTCATTAGAGAGGAAAACATTCAGTGGTGAGGAATTAAATGACCTGCGGATCTTCTACCTGAGCGTCTAACATTCCCCTGTACTGACTGACTAATGAAAACATTCTATGAAAACTTGCTTGTGTTTGGCTCATTAGCTCTTCAAAATTAAAACTTTTTGCTAGTTGCATTCGGTTTACCTGCATGACGTTCTGACTCATGCCTAAGAAAATCAATCAAATCCCAAAGTTGATATAAGATTTATGTTATGCAATAGTAACATCACTTAGCACTGGTTAACAGAACGAGACTAATTATCAGTCAGTCATCCAAGTTATTTTCCAGCCCCTACAGAAAAGGATAATTTGAATAGATGCTGAGACACTATTTTCAGTGCCACTAAGACATTTTAATGTCACATAGTCTGAGACTGATCTGACAGTGGAAACTAAATCCCCCAAAACAAAGCCAGCATCATCTAACTTAACACCATCACTCCATTCAAACAGAGAGAGGAAAAAAGTGGCACTAATAAATGCAGATTGAAAAAAGGAGAGCTTGGAGATATTAGATGCAACTACGTCAACGTCAGTAAAAACAGAAAAGAAGAAGACATGAAAAATGTGTTTAGCAACTGTTAAGTGCTTAGTGATTTTATATTAAATTGAAGCTAGATTGAAAAACATCTGCTGCTTACTTCCACGTAATCTACCTTTTCATAAATTCTCCTCTTTAAAAAAAGTCAAGGATGCCAGCCAAAGCTACTAATCACAATGGCAGCTTTTTATTACCAAACAGTTAATTCAATTCACTATTGCAGATCGCCCTAATGGCTGCAGATTATCTTTGGTTGTGCTGTGTTTGCTGTTTCTCTAATTTGACATGCTAGCTAGGTAGCCAGAAAGCTTTACTTGCTGCAGCTCTGTTGTGTTTACAGTTCAGCTTGTGCTGATGGCTTGTGGGATTGTCCCAATAACAGCTATTGTGTCATCTAATCTTCAGACCTCAAACACAAGGAATAAAAGATTCTCTAGACGCTTTTCATCTCTGGTGTCCCAAGTACAAAGACACACCGAGTCAGTTTGAGGACTCAAAAGTAAAGTTTATTTATAGCAGCAGGAACAATCACATCAAAAGAGAAAAGTGGACGTAAGAGGAAAATCTCTCTCCTTAACCTGTAAAGGGTGATAGAAATTTCAGGTTTGTCTACTGTATGTTGGACTGCTGTTGTCACTGCAGGTCACAGTTAGTTCTCACAGTTAGAGCCACAGGCTCTCCACGCTGCTTAGGAAGGGCTGCTGACAGGAAAACCCACTGGTGTCCTCATCAGCACCCCAAACACCTACTGGTACCGAAGCTTTAGGCATGAAACCACAATTAAAGGGAAGTGCACTTTCTCTGGTGTCCTTTGAGCATTACGTCTCTCTCTGCTCCACTCTGCTTGTCCATGCTGGTGCTTCATGGCCAACCGCTGGCACAGAGTTCTGCTTAGAGCTGTGTGCACTCAGCATCACTGGCTCTTTTTACTTCTAGAGGTAAGGAGCCATGTCATGCTCCTCACTGTCCCCACATGCACCTTTAATATTGACTCACTGCACGTACAAAGAACAGTAAAGATGATGGAACATCTGTCAAGTTTTTGTTATTATGCAGTATAAATGTCAATGGCCGACCAGGTAATGTGAACGCAAATATATTATTTATACTGAAGTCATGAAGTTAGATGGCATTCAAATTGTCAGATGGAAAGGTGTGATTCTATGGAGGAGAGCATCTTTAGCCACAGTAAATATGCCACGTTTGTGTGTTCCAGTAAACTCATTTCAGCTTTAAGCAGAATACTCCAATTTTCCCAACTCAGTTTCCACGTCCATATTCGAAATATGTATATTTGTTTTATTGATTGTGTTTTTAATCTGTTGTGCAATGAGGTTGGAAATATGTAAAAATGTCAAGATGGATAGTAAAATGAAACAATGGCTCAGAAAACAAAAAATAAGCTAATAATTCCTTGGAAATACATCTTCTAATTATCTATTTTGAGATAGTGTTCTGAACTCCTGATTGACATCAGCGCATGGCAATTGTGGAGCAGATTCTCAGTTTAGAACATGAATGCCATTTCTGTGTGCAATTTAAATTTTTCTTTGAGTCTTTGAGTCCCTGGGAGAACGTCTGTGAATGAGTCCAGGAAGGACACATGGAAATGGGAGAAACTGAAACGTCTCTAAAAACATATCACAGTCCTTCAAAACACAAATGCTGAGATTATGTATTGTCCAGAGTCGTAACATGCTCACATTCCTGGTGGCACTCTAAACAGGCTGGGGTACATCAAGAGAAAGCAGCAAATGATTACAGAACTGGCAGCTGTGGTTATAGGCTTCCAGGTAGCCGTGTAGCTAACAGGAGCTCATATCTATTCATACAGGGCAGGTGTGGTCACCCTGCCCCACACCTCACATCTCAGCTAATATATGAATTACTCTCCAAGCTTAGAGACAGCACACAGCAAAAGGAAAAAGAGAAATGCATTCAAGCTCTACATGTGTTCAGCACCATTCGCCCAGTATCAGGTTCCCAGCTCCTACTACTGAGGCACTGACAGGCCTGTACCTGGTGAATTCTCTGTGGTGGATGAAATAAATGACAGCCCTTATTGTTGGAAGCTCCATTGTTATGAATGTGGTAACCTCCCTGGAAATCACTGGAAAGCATCCCTGTAAAAATGTATTTCTTTCTATCTGCTCAGAGCCTCGGAGATCCTGCATTCTGACAGAGCCCACATGACAGTTATCATTACGTATCACTTCATTTGAGTGGTGTAATGCTGATAGTCAACTGACTTTCACAACACAACAAGTAGATGTTAAAGTGTCCCTTTGCTGCTTGCTGCATCTCAGTAGCGCAGTTCCTCTAAATTCCGCTCATCTGACAGAAAGCTGACTTGAGCCTGATCTCATGTGTAACCCTAACTCTACTACCTGGTGCTGAATGCTGCTGTTTAGAACTGCAGAACTTTCTTTTAAATTGCAGTGCACACCAAAGTGAATTACACTGAAACGGCTGTTGAATATGGTACTGAATGGCATTTCTGAAAAACCTTTAACAGGCTCAGTTGCAAACAAAATGACTTAAGGTAAGAGTAGTTGGGGAGAAAAAACATGAAGGAAACTTGGAAAAATAACCCAGAAGGAATTTTAAAAAATGATATATATTTGACAGGATTACTAAGGTTAAAAAGGTTTAAAAGAAATAACTGAGAAACAGCACAGAGGTGATGTTTACATCTTGAGCTGTTGTTTTGACATTTTCATTAACAGCATGTGTTACTCTTATGTCACACTGTGTATCTTGACAAACAAAAAATAAAGTGTTTACCTCTGTGAGCAGTTGAACTATTTTGAGTATTTGAATAAAGCTTATTTGGTGGCTGACTCTAGGCCATCTGATTATTATCCGAACTGTACATTTTCATTGAGAAATTGTTAAAATAGGTTTTTATACTTCGATGTTTTGAGTTGTTTCCTAGTGTTAATGATCAAAGCACCATGTGATTGTAGAAAGCTAAAACGGCCAACACAAGTTAACAGTAATGAATCTACTAAAACTGAAACAGACTGTTTGATGCTAAAAACTACTTGCAGGGTGTGATTAACAAACCTTCATTCATACATCATCATTTTGAGCAGCCTGTTTTATTCAGCACAGTTCTTGAAGAGTAATCGATGAGAATGTACATTTTGGTTTCTTAAGTTGATCAATATTCATGTGCTGCTGCATACTCTGTTATTCACATTAATTATCTTACAGCCAGAGGAGAGAGAGATGCATCTTTGAAGAAAGAACGTTACACTGACTTGGTAAAATTAATGAACTCTTAGTGACAAATAATAACTGGGTGAACAGATTAGATACAAATTAATTTCTAAATTAGTGTGATGAATATGGAATCTATGACAAGTTGTTTCAAAATGTTAAGATACAGAATGTATGAATATAACATTAAAAAAAAAAGTTTGGGGGATTGAAAATTTCTATCCAAAGTATAAGTTATTATCCAGAAATCCATATCTTAAAATATGAAAACGCAAAACTCTGCTTCATTTATGTGCATACATATATGATCAAAGATCGTCAATGTAGAAATTTAAATGAGATTTATTTTACTGAGAGGCAGCTGAGGAACTGAAAGCCAAATCCCAGATACACAGTTAGACTGTTTTAGTGTTTAAATTCAGAATAATTGCATGATTAAAAAATAATCTTTTTTGATTTTCTCTACTAAAGAGTGACGGACATCTTTCCAATCAGGTTTGTTTGGAGCATTTGAGCTCTAAAGCCTCGAGTCAGAGGGTTTGAAATCAGAGGGGTTGCTGTCGCTAACTACATTAGGGTCCAATATTGTGGAATTTGTCTTTAAATGTACTCATTAAATGTCATTTTCACAAAATTGCTGTTATTTGCAAAAGAGCATTACTGTTATCTTTTGCAATCATTTGGTATTTGATAACACAATTATGAAAACTGAACAGGAACTTAAAATCAGTGTGTGCAAAGGTTGCCCTCTCACTTAAATGCCTCATTCCTCATCCCAGTAACTGTAACATAAATGTCTGTGTGACCATTATGGTTATTGATAGCTTTGATGGGGGTCATTATACATGCTGTGGGCAGCATATGCTCTTCCAGTGCTCTTGAAAGTCCTGCGGGGTTCACAGAACTCCCCGAAGGACGTGTGTCTGGACCTCACTTTTTACACCAAACCAATTATATGCCTCTATTTTCACAGCAATTGCAAGAATGTGCAATAACATGTGTACTTTCAGTCAATAAATCTAAATGATGCTTTTATCATTATGATGGTGAGAAATTCACTCAACTGAACTGTGCATGAAGTGGCTACAAAATATCAATAGAATTACCAAGTAAAAGTAAATAACAAAATGTGTATTATAGACAGTACATTTAAACCACATTACACTAATAGCACAGAGATATAGTTAAATGGTGTATGTTCTTCAAACTGGAATGAAACATGTGCCTTTGTTTCACTGCTTCACTGTAATATCCCTATGAGCAAACATCTCACTGTCACTTAAATCTGCATCGGATTCCTGATCATCTAAGCTGTTGCACTACTGTAGTTTAAAATGCCTTTTAACATGTTAAAGAATCATTTGGAAAAATGCTCGATCTGCACCAAAAATTGATGACATCAAAACATACATTGTCCCTTGACCCATGGCCTAACCGCCACCAAATTTCATTTAAATCTGTATAGTTTTGAGATATTAAACAATCAATCAAATCAAATACTGAAAACTCCTTGGTACAGGTAATATCATCATCACTAGACATCAAAACAAAGCATAGCGGGTATTTTACTGGGGAAGGAATTTGTAGCAGTCATAAAAAATGCCCTCTATACTATATTTTGTTGAAACGTGGAAGCAACAATATGTCATGAAGCCTGTCAGTCATTACTGGATAATATGTCTGTGTCTACTTTCACGGTTGCTGATTTTCAAACACTTGTTCCATTGGGGGGGAAAAGACATTGCAATTTCAAGCTACATTTATCGCCAGCGACTTAAAAAAGCTGTGATGTTGTCATGAGTGATCGCTGTTTAAGCCGGGATTTGCTGACGTGCCCCAAGCATCTGTTTCACTCTTCTCTCTGAGAAATATCTCCACTTTTGATTGAGATGTCAGAGGTAAGCAATCCACTACAGACTAATGGATAGAGCTGGAGTGAACATTTGGAGGGGTATTTCAATCTGAAGTCCAATAGGGAAAAGGAAAAGGCAAGCGTGGTCCAAAAGTTTTGGGATAATGTGCTTTCCCATTACAGTGGGAGCCACATGCAGCTGTTGTTTTAGTATACATTTATTCATAGGCCTCTACACAGAAACATAGGCTTTATGAAAAAAACATTTTGAGGGATTTAATTCACTTTTTCCTTCAACCTTAGGACAGCAACTTGACTTTCTTTGTTTTTACATTAAATTTCAATTTAAACATACAATGCTGATCCTTCTCAGAACTACATAAATAGTCTAAATGGAAAATAAATCATTTTTAATTCACCAAAAATGTGCAAGAACTTGTCTTGAGGACACTGACTACATCAATACATATGAAGAACATTGGGAATTGCATAAAAATGTTTGCAGTTAGCATACAATTTTCAAGTTCATTTTGGCATTGTCGCAGCTTTAGTGCCTCAGACATTGACATTTGAGATGAATTTATTCATCCATAAATGACAGCGCTCACATCCCCCTGCCCCACCTTTAAAAAAACACAATAAAAATTTAACACACAATAAATGCAAAAACACAAAGGTCATGCCAACCCTATATAGTCCTCATTATGCTGAAGGAGAAAAAATGCAGACAGTGACACTCACCCTCCATAAAACCACAGAACTTGGACAGCTGATCACAGTCCAGCATAGTGGGACACTTTAAACAATAATTCAGCGCAGATGAGTGATATTGTTTCTCTGACATAGGTGCCAGATGGGGCCCTTTGAAGGTCAATACTTAATACTATACTACTCAAAGGTTCTCTAGTGGTTTTGTTTTAGGTTATTTGACACAATGACACAAGGTGGGCTATCACACACCTGGACATGGAC
Organism: Maccullochella peelii; assembly: GCA_002120245.1. NCBI lineage: Eukaryota > Metazoa > Chordata > Actinopteri > Centrarchiformes > Percichthyidae > Maccullochella > Maccullochella peelii. The sequence continues at coordinate 67,472 of LKNJ01002427.1, read as the reverse complement.
TCTCTCTTAGTCTGGTGTCATCTGCAAGCAAGCAGTTTGATGGTCTACGATCATTAGTGTCCAGTAAGTGGAAATGGGGATACAGTAGACATTTCTGCAATCCACTTGGGACAGTAAAGCTGAACTGCAGAATAGTCACTGCTACAGCAGTTCTGGGAATGATGTGATGTAGGCACCATGTGGACTGACCACTAGTGTCACTTTGGAATAATGTTTTTTTTAGTGGGTTCCAGTTTTGTTTTGTTTCTCATGCATCCACACAAGGATGCACATACAGTATATACACGCAGGCACACAGGAAAGACAATACACATTCCTGCCAGTGGTTTCACCTTATATATGGTTCAACTTTGTTGCTTCAACTTATCATGATGAAGTAAATATTGATTGCACAATGTAATGGCTATAAAATAATGACACCATTGGCGTTTAGACTGGTTTCCTATAAGCCTCGCTTTCACTGTGCAATTCTGTCTGCCCATGGGTACGATCTGCTGGGGGAAAGAGAAGGCTCAATTTACGGCACAAAGGAAGCGGCTCAACCATTGCACTGCACAACCAAAACAGAAGAGGAATAGGGCTTTTTTTTCCGATAGCTATAGGTATCTATCCCCAGCTAGCAGAAATGACGGACGGTGGAACAACCAGAGTAACTAAGAAGAGGGAGAGTGATAAAAAACGAGGGAAAACAAGAGTGAACCTCGGACTGGCATTCACTCCAAACCGACTACCGGCTGTTACCCTGCCTCTATCATAGCACTGAGATCAGGGTTTCTAGTTCAAATTGGGATTCTTGCGATAATTTCTTGCTTTGGATGAGCCCAGCTACTGTCCAAAATGCTACCGCTAGCAGCCAGAAAACCAACCAATTCAATTCAATTTTATTTATACAGCGCCAAATCATAACAGAAGTTATCTCAGGGCACTATAGAGCAGGTCTAGACCGTAACGTTACTCTTTATATTATTATTTACAGAGACCCAGCGATTTCCACAATGAGCTAGCACTAGACGAAAGTGTTTTCTTCTGTTCTCCCCTCCACCACTACGCCAACCTGCACATTTGGCACGTAAACTCAAACTATGTTATTACTCAACATAAAATGAAGATGAGGATGAGGCAATGAGGATGTCAGGTGAGACTTCATCAAGCCCTGAGGCTTTCCTTACATGTCTGCCAGAAAGGTCTACATACATTCTCTTCTTCAAGGAACACAAGGCTCCCTCTTTATCCAAGAAAAGGGAAGAAAATGCGTTAATAGCTGTCAAAACTAACACCCACATAGGCCTCCTGCTCTCTGCTGCTGGGCCGGTCTTTCAACTCCTCAGCTGCCTCCAGTGTCCAGCTTTAAATGGTGATGATGGTTATGTGGAAAGGTGCGAGAGCCTCAAGGTTTCTCTGTATGAACCACTGAATCAACTCCATGGACCAGTGCATGCTCAAGGCAGGCCATCTTTTATGTTAGAATTAAGGTGGTTGATCATAAAGAGTACATATAGTATCAGCATGATTTTGAGTAGTTTGTAGCAATATAAAATTTTTTTGCCATGCTAGCAGCATAGCTCTATGGATGGTGTTGTGGTTGATTTTCTTTTCCTTGTTCAGCCTTCAATAACTTAAATAAACAACCACTGTCAGGTTCATAGGAACCAAACACTGAGATACAGAAGGACGAAACTCTCTACTTCATTTAGTACAAAGGAATTTATTCTTCGGATTGGAGAAAGTACAATCTGGGACACGAAGGATTACGAAGGGCTTGGATTCAGAATGCAAGACGACATTCCTCCTGATGGGATGTGTTGTTCCTGGTTGGTCAATTATCAAAACACGGAAATCACTGAAAGTTTCTGATTGGTTAAAGACGAGATTGCATGCCATTATACATCTACCCACTAGGAGGCACTGATGGGTACGTTTTTTTGGTGGCAAGGGTCATGTGCCATTTCAACTGTTGCTAAGCGACACACCTGTCTGCCTGAACAGGAGGATCTGGGCACATATATATGATTCCTGGCAAAAGGACTTTCGCTGTCTCTCCCCTGTGATAAAAGTGCTAATCAGCAAACTTCCCAGGCTCTACCCAACAAAATGGCCTTGGTTCCCACCATGTTCGTGTGTTGCTTGCTGGTCATAAATTCACTACTTTCTTTGGTTAAAATGAAACACCTCTAGGGAATGCAAATAATGTGGTTGCTTTGATAAAAATAAACACATCTAGGTTAGAAATTGATTTTGCACTAAACACAATTTGCTTCAACAATGGCAATGTCTGTCTGTCGGCCCACCACTTTGGTCCAGATGGGAATATGTCAACAACTATCAAATGGATTGCCAAGGAATTTTGTACAGACATTCATTGTCTCCAGAAAATCAATCAATCAATCAATCAATCAATCAAACAAAATGTATATATAGAGAACCTTTCAAACAAATCAAATGCAATTCAAAGGGCTTTACAAGCGACTGACAAAATGTAGAATGTTAAAAATGGATTTAGAGACTAATGCACGCCAAAACAACCAAAAAAGCATAATAAAAGATAACACAAGCAAATAATAATAATAAAACCATAACATTATAAAACATTACATAAAAGCCAGACTAAATGAATGAAAAACATATTCTATGACTCTTCCTGTGAAATATCTCAACATCTACAGAATAGATCGGCCAAAAAACATGGTATCCATGCTGCTCAGACGATATATCCTAATGACTTTCAGGATCTCATGGCGTTTCCTCTAGTGCCACCATGAGGTTCACATTTGTGGTTGGGAATAAATTGCCATGACATTTGTTCCCCTCCCCTGTTCATGCTCCCCTCAGGATGATTTGTAATAGTTTTGGTGATCCCTTAACCTTTCATCTAGTGACATTATCAGGTCAAAATACCTGCAAAACAAACGACATCGGTCTCAGCTGTACTTTGGGTTTAGTGTTAAGTAGCAAATTTTGAACATAATACCTGCTTAAACATTATACCAGTTTGGCCACAGTTATTAGTTTTAGATGCATCATGTCATGAACTCAAGTGCTGGACAGGCAGGAATTTTGACCTGTTGGTCATGCTCAATGAAAAGACCATGAATGCCTGTACTAACTTTTATGGCCACCCCTCCAGTAGTTCTCAGATATTTCCATAAACGCTAGAAAAGCTAAAAAGTAAAAAGTTATTATAGTACATGAAATTGTGGTAGTACCCAGTGAACATTAAAAAGGTAAGAACAAAGTTTTTCCCTATGACACAACCCCATCTCTCACAATGCATCTGAAAGGTAATATGAGTCAAAACTTCAGTAATAGAAGTGCCCCCCTGTGAGATGAATGTCCTTGTGGAGGACTGGGTGTGCCAGTGTCAAGGCCCTGGTATTTTGGATGCTGGCTTACTGGGACCCCTAAATAGAAGGGAGCCTTAATTAAGGTTGTTAGCTACACCTGTGCTTTGACAAGTGAAAATGTCTGCAGCAGTTGGATACATGGGTCTTAACCATTTCAACACTCGTTTCTCCTTTAAATCTATCCATGCTTTTCAGATGTTTTTTTCTCACCATGTAGCATCCACCACATACAGTACATGTTTTTACATGCTTATTCCAACACGTCATTGATGCTGTACGTTGCTTACACAAAGTGAAACATGTGTCTTTACGAACAATATTTGTCTGCACAATGTGCCCTGAGATAACTGCTGTTATGAATTGAATTGAATTGTTTGTAATAATAGACCCACAGGTTTGTCTGGCAGAGTTTAATAAGCTAAAAGAGCTAAGTTGTTTCGGAATTAATTTAAGGTGAATGTCAATTTGTTTCTCCAGCCAGTGTAAGACGGGAAAAGCAGCTGGTAACTCCTGATCTAACTACTGTCAGTTTAGAAAAAACAAATCTAAGAGAAAACAGCGTGTGCTGAGATGTGATAGATGTGACTATGTGTGTTATTGAATTTGATGCTGCTTATGTTGGCCATTATTGGTTTACACACATGCATTTGTTTCCTTAATTGCAATATTGAGATAGGGAGTCCAGCGTGATTAATTCTTTTCTAAAAATAGGACCTACATCACTACAGAGTGTGCATATTTTAAATACACTTTGAACAAGAGAGCCACTTTGACGCAGCACCATTGAACATAAGCTGCAAAAGTTCAAAATATCAAGAAATCCATTGAACTGCACATATTAGCAATCATAACGGCATGTTTTAAAAGTTTGCACAATTTCCTAGCACATCAGTGAAGTGGAAAACATTTTTAATTTCAGAACACTTTATCAGCTTTGATCCAACAACACTGTTTATTGCATCATATTTCCGAATTGCTCAAGATGTAACTGAATGAGAAGAGTTTTTGTTTTTATTATATTTACAGAAGGCATGATTCATCCATTTGTTCACAGTGTAGCAGCACTCTTCTCTGTTTTCTAAATCTGCCACTGCTGCATTACAGTTCATGCAAAGCAATGGTTTTGACATGAAATATATCTCCAGAAAACAGCAAATCCATCTTAAAAGGTTTACTAAGAAAGATGACAAATTGCAGGCTTGTAAGATCAAAAAACTGTGTTGCTACACCAACAACCGAGCATCTCAAGATGTATCTTGAATATTACAAACATGTATTTAAAGCTAATAAAAGATAATTTCAGCTATTACTATTTTCTTTTTTTTTCGAGGTTTGCTCTTCCCAACTGTGGTGGTTAATTATATGGTGTCACTGATATTGATTAGCAAACGGTCAGTCATCAGTCCAGGACATGTGAAAAAACAGTGGTTAAAGACAAAAATGAAAAAAAGAAAAAGGAGGACAAGTTGAAGGTCTTCTCAAGAGGAGGTTCTTCATAACAAAACATATACAAATTGACAATCCAGTTTATTCAGGTAGCTTCAATTGGTAATTCAGCTGGTAATATTTAGGGTGTCCCATTTTATGCAATCTATTGTCCCTATTGACCAAATCCTGAGCAACATTTTATTGTGGGCATACTGTCGGTACATAAATGTCATGCCTCCTGTGAATATTATAACAAAATGGTTCACTGTTGTTTGATAGAGGAACATCTTATGCCTGCTCCATGTTTGTGTCATTTTGGATGAGGTTGACAGAAGTCAGAAGGCACTTACTGGTCCACTTAAGTTAAATTCAGGAACAATTCTCTTTCAAGGCTTAAGGTTATGTAAAGTCACTCTGTTCTCTCTCCACTTAATTTTCTTTAGTGTTTGGAAGCTCTCAGTCTAATAGCACACTGTAATTGGCACAGGCCCTGTCTTATTCTTCTGTTCTTTTGGCTCCCTTGCCCCCTCAGGTAGGATTTTTGTTATAATTTTATTATAAAATAAATTATTTCTTTTGGCTTGGTCTGGAATTTGGAGTTAGTGAAGTTGCTGACCTCCTGTTTGAGCCATGCTTTATTGAAGTCGTAACATGTGTCACATAGCCTCGATGCTTAGCACAGGCTTCAAGCATTATTCTTGTTTTGACGACTCTGTTTTGGATGTCAGCCCATAGAATAGGCTCACCTTCCTCTACTGTAGCATGAGCAAAAATGTGTGTCCATGAACATAGGGTGAATATTATGACAGTTGTTCTTCCAGCTAAGAGCTCTTTCAAAGTAGTTATTAATCATAAAATGCTCTTTTGATAAGTGCATGTGTGGTTACATTTGCAGTCCAATAGAGGTGTGATGGTTCCCAAGGAGTGGCAGATTTATCCTCCCCTGCCAACATAACTGAAGCCCTATTTTCTTGTTCAGTGAAGTGGAAGTGGGTGGTTCAGTACTGTGTGCCAATGTAATACCAAACAGATCTCATGCAAGCGCAATTAGAGCAGTGTTTGGTTCTGTTGTGCAGAAAATTGATTGACAATCGGAAAGTAGCCTTAGTGAGATGCATTCTCTGAGCTTTTGCTTTCTTTAGAGCAGAAGGGAGAGATATGCCTACTGCGAAGGTGAAGACTTATCCTCAGAGCTGCGGGTTATTATGCTGAAAAATAATAATCTGCAAGCCTCCAGGGGTATTAGATTTACAGAGCCGGTTGGGCCAAACCAAATATCCAACTTTTGCTCGACTCCCACTGAATCATCTCACCCAAAAAAAGCACAAACGGGGAGAAAAATATTAGAATATGGTGAATTCTTGGAGTCACATGTGCACGGCATGCAAAAATATACACATTCTTAGGGACACATACAAACACATGGACATGATGTGGGACAGTTTTAGAACAATGCTCTCTGTTACTCGTGCATCTCCACCTTATTTCCAGTACTCTTCACTGCACAATTTGCATTGCGTGAGGCTAGTAGCCCCCTACAGTCAGTCTCTTTGATGTCGGTCAGCAGTTGGAAGTAGGCCCACTGATACGTATATTGATTGCTGTGAACCACAAGTATGCCTCCTGTTGTTCTGTGTTTCTGTTCCTTTCTTTCTTTTCTGAGCTTAATCTCGATATTGATAAATTAGATAAAGACAGCCTGGGCTACAAATAGCAGAATAGAAGACATGCTTTTAACAGCTGAATGAAAAGCCGTTTCTGTTTGGTTAATTTTGCTTTCTTGAAGATTTTGAAAGCGCTTTGTTCCCCAAATATAAATGGATGGGAGAGAGCGAATGTGGTTTTCTGTTTGTTTGTAATTTGATATCATCAATTTACTTTTGACACTTATTTGATGTTTTAGGGCCGTGCTTATTCCGCTGAGGAATGTCAAGTTATTTTTCATGTCAGATTCCTATTAATAAGTTATTAAGCCTTGTCAGAACTTAAACTTCTCTTCCCTGAACAACCTTGGGCTTCATTAACATTTTGAACCTTGGGTATGTTTTCTTCTCGCTTCATTGACTCTCTCCTTCGGTGCCGGCTCAAACTTTTATTTTTGTCCCTTTCGAGCTTCAGTGAGATGACTATCTTCTGAGAGTTGGATGGAAGTTGCAGTGTGTTGCCAACATCCACCAGGTGTAGTGAAAATAGTTCTGCCTGGATGATTATTTATGCAGCGTAATAACCTACACTGCAAGAATAAAACAAGAACTTGTCACACATTATTGACACATTGGTTGCACAGTCTGCACATGGTGTTGAAATACGGTGAAATATGTTGCTGTTGTATTTACACAATTAATTATCATGAGAGGCACACTGTCATAAGAGTGTTTTGCTAACATGGTGATCAAAACTGAATCCATCAATCAACTACAATATGTCTTTTATTCTTGAACAAAATGTCACGGTCCAATAATGGAAGAGTACATACAAAGGCTATAAAAATAAAAACTAATCAGTAAAGTCACATATGAGTGTGTGGTGATCACTTGGCCAGTGATGCTTGGATGTTTCAGTTCAACTTCAGCTCCCAAATGAAGAAGGTGGCCGTGTCATTTCCTCCAACAAATTTAGATCTCCTTGGTAATGTGAAACTTATCCCAACTCAAATATTTGCACATAGATGCTGTCAAGGAGAGTAAAGAGCCAGAGGATGATGAGAGACAGCTCTCTGCAGGCCACTCTGCTTGCTCAGTACTCATGGGAAGTCCTGATACACACAAGTCAATAATGGAGGAAGCAGCAAAGCAGATGTGTGCTCTGTGGATGAGGCTGGCCTGGACAAATGTCTTTTGAGAAGCAATACTTATATATTTTCAACTAGTCTTAAAGCACTGTGTCACCTAAAGTAAATCAAATATATATATTCTCATGTTTATTTGAGATAACTGTATCTGAGATTCCATCCTGTGTAAAACGTTGCAGGACTACTAAATGATCTGCACTGAGTTCTAGGATGAGTGTAAACACTACGGGTGTGTGGGTCACGCACAATGAGCAGCACGCCTATCACCAAAGACGCTCGATGTGCTCCTGCTGATGAGAAAAAAAGGATGCACGCCTTTACCTTCTTTTATGAGCTGTCAATCAATCAGGCTCACATCCCTGCTGCACATGTAGGTTAACTTTATGTGCCACTCTTCACAAGAACCTAATATAATGGAGGTAAACATAGTTTTGTTTATGGCATTCACCGCATTGAAAATGTAACCCTTAGATGGGTCAAAATTGACACAGATAATCTGTTTTTATGCTATGTATTAGTAGCAAAAATATATCAGTATTTCATGTTCAAGCTGTTCTTCAAATCAAAATTTTGTTCTTGAATTTCCGTCATCCACATTTTTTGTTGACCTCTTTTACCGTTTAAGAAAATTAAAGGATCAATCATTTTGTACTAAAAAGGTTGTAACTTTGGAACACATCCCCTTGATTGGACTAAGTCAGACTGTTGAAGCCTCACATGAACTTCAGGTAAACCTTTCAATACATTTTTGCACAAAACGAGGACTGTGGATTTTGTCCCCATCACTTAAATTGGAAGTGCATTAACAATGGATCTCTTAATGGCCAGTATGAACAGGAGGAATGATTACAGCAAACAAAACCTGTTTTGTGTTAATGTGGGCACCGGACTATTGTTTTAATACAGACTTGAAAATCTGTGAACCTATCCTTTAAGTTTTTGTGTCACTAATGTTCCACTTTCCACCCATATGCATTTCCTATGAAATTTTACAGGGATCTTTCCTCCTTATCAGTTATTTTTACTGTAAACGATTTGTGATTACTTTAAACAGTAAGACAATTTTACATTCGATACATGTGTAAAAAGTAATTTTCTCATATAATCAAACTACCCTGCTTTACAGCTAGCAAACATTGGCTTGCCAGCTAACATTACTGTAGATGTGAATGAACTGTTGCCATAACTAAGTAGCTTCGCTAGCTGAGTAGCTTAACTTAGAGAAATGGACTGTAACGTTTACACATTACTCTACAAACTTTAAATAATTCTATTGTGTAGTAATTATAATAATTATTATTATTTTGAATAAAATTACAAAGATAGCATATTGTGGCAAAAAACATTGATAATATTATAGATTTGACCCATTTATGGAAGAATGCAGGTTCCAATGATGTATGCATAGAAGGGTCAAAAGATGATGACAAAAACACAACACAAACAGTGTCCTTGTTACTGTCAACAGTTGATGCTGAGGTCTGCTATCCAGGACAACCAGGACATGATTTCTTTTAAATCATTTTTATTAATATGGCAAACACAATTCCATTTACCTCCATTGTATTCAGGTGGAAGATACAGATGTAGGGTAGATGTAAGTGTTTTTTGGTATTTTGGGTGAACCAGCCCTTCAGTAAAATCATTATTATAGCTGCCCAGTATAAAGACAGTAATTTTTATCCTGAAGTAGTCCCTCCAAATATGTATATTATGTTGTATGAATAATGGCAGTCACAAAAGGTGTTGCAGATGGTGTATTTATTCAATACAATAACAATATGCTATTGTAAAGAAGAACACTGAATGAGGATGGGATGAATGCTCTCAAAGTCTTGGCTCAGGAGACAGAACATCTCCAAAACAAGCTATAAACCATTTGATGAATCATTCATTCGACCAGTGCATTTAGTGGTAGAGCACTCAGTCCTCTAAGACCCCCCTGAGGGTGACTTAATTTGTTTAGTTTGCTTTTGCTGAAAAGCTATGATATTCTATAGGAAGAGCTATTTAGGGAGTGGAATGGCTAACAGCTGCCCAGAGGTTAGGTTCAGGGATATCACTGCGTTAGTCCAGGGTGTTTCTCCATCATCCTTAAAATAAGACAGGACAAGAAGACGTGTATGGGAGTAGCCACCTTAAAAGAGAGGAGGAAAGGGGAGATATTGATTTATGGCCCCCTGCAGCTTTCCTCCCTCATTCATCATGCTGTCCCTGCCTGTGCACGCCGCCTTCACTCCGCGGTAGGGAGCCTCTCTTCCTCTCCGTGCAGCCGGCCACTCATCCTCATGTCTGGGTAACAAGCTGTGTGCTCTGCTCAGACTCCCAGAAACCACCTCCAAACCCCTTCCTCCCCGCTTTACTGTCACACTCCTGCACCCAGAGACGCACCATGACAGGATTACTCACAACACGCGAGGATCTGAAATATGGCAGAGCCAGATATGAGCGGACGAATACCTCCTGTCATAGCCCATCAAACAGCTTTTTAATTCCCAATTCATTAACAGAATGCTGTATTTGTCATCAAATTTGTTTTACTTAATGTTTGTCTTTGATATAGACATAATTAAATGATTGGTTTCAAAAAGAGTCTTGTTATTCCACCTGAAAATGAAAATTACACATACGACTGATATTTGTGCATACAGCAGGTCTAACTTTCCTGTGCAGATCTTGGTACAAGAAGTAACAAGCCCTTGAAACAAGTGTCAGCTCCTTCATTATTCAACACAACAAAGTGACAATTGCACCTGTGTGATACTGGCTTATCTCATCATGCTGAAGTAGTCTGATGCTAATAAGCGCCATTTCTCGCTGTGGGAGGTCTAAATAATTTAATTGCTCAACTTCATCGCTACATTCAGAGTGCTATTTCTCTAAGAGGATGTATTATTCCCTCAAATGTTAATGACCTCCTTCAGAAAGCCATACACTTTTATTGCATTTTTACTGCTGCATTCATTTAAAAAAAAACATTTTGTGTTTTATTAATGCATTCAAACACAGAGGTCTACAGAACGGGCTGTTTATGAATATTCAAATCAGGCTTTGCCCTTTAATAAGAAAAAGAAGATGGCACAGCTTTTAGTGATATGCTGTCAAGGAAAAAGGGGAAGACATTTTTGCTATAACAATGTTATAACACTGGGCTACATGTTCTTTTTTGAGTTCTTTTCATTGTCAAGCTTCTGTTGTGCTTCTAGAAAAGACAACATGATGACATGAAGCAAGATCCCGCAAAGTTGTTTTTTCTCTCGGGTTACTGATGAAAATGGGAGTGTCATCTCAGTTTGACATTGCCGCTTGAATAAGATCTTCTTTCTCCTTCACAGCAATACAAGTAGCTGGGGTCATCTACCCTTCATCCTTACAAAGGTTTGATGAAGCTTCGCCGCCTCCCTCACCTAACATTGCCATTGCCTCTCATCTTCCATGAATATTATCCTGCAGCATAGCAACAACACATTTTTATTCCATTTCCATTTCCCTTCCTTCAAGGCCCTCACAAAGTCAACCCCAATTTATTCGCAAGGGATGGACTCATCATCGCTCAGGCCTGCCTCTCTCCAAGCCACACTCTGCATGGGGATAACAGAGCCCTGCTGCTCATTCACATGCAGCTGGTTCGTACTGTATTTCATATATCTTGACTCTGAGTCACAATGATCCCTGGTCAGTCAGAGTAAATTGAAAACAGCAGCTGCATTCAGATGGATGGACAATTAATAATTTAAATGATATCAAAGTGCTAAATGCCTGTAATTCAGTGGACGGGTTTTTTGCTTTTCACATGTAATTTCATGCCATTTAGTCTGTAGCCTACTGGCTGATATTGTGCAGTGGCGGTGTGTTATTTTACACACGATTGTCATAGATTAAAAAGATTTCTGGTGACGTAGTATAAACAGCGACAATGTCTGCGTAAGGAGGTGGTTGGGGTCAAACAAACACAAGAATTTCACCCCAGGAGGCTGCTGTTCGTGTCCTGTGTGAAACCAAAAGTCAAGGTTGCCTTATTTTAACTTACGTATGTAAGTTAACTTATGTAACCTATTTCATTTACAACACATATGTAACGTGATCTTTTCCTAAACCTAACCAACAAGTTTTGTTGACTAAACCTAAGGTTGGCTATGACGACGAAGGTCACCTGACAAGTATTACCATGACGACGAGGAACACCTGACAAAGGTCACCTGACTTCGTCCTTTCCTGCATGATCAAAACTCATAAAATGCGCCATCTCTAACGGCGTTAAATGACAGGTGAAAAGTTTAAAACACATTGACATGACACGCAAAATGTCCTTAAAAGTGGCATGCTATTTATACGCTATCCCATGAGATCATGTTGGTATATCCAGTCACCTAATAATTCTGCCCCTGGGACAACGTTTTATGTGTTTCATCTACCAAATTATGTCAGTTCCCTGTATCTAGCAATGGAGGTAGTTTAAGCCAAGTTTTGGCTCTGTATGCACAGAGCCAAAACTTTTTTAATGATGTTTTTCATTTCTGTGAGCACCACAAAAGAAATTCCATTGCCCTCATTGTACTGGGGTGGAGGCTGAAGTCTATGAGACAGGGTTTTCAAAACCTGGTCAAATAAACCAGAAATATCTGCATGGCTACATGACTAAGTGAGAAATGTGTTGGGTTTATTTGTAATTTGCATGAACTGAACCTTTAGAATGTTTGTTTTGTAGGAAAATCAAAATGTGTCTGAATCGTTCAATCTTCTGTCTACTTTCAATCTGCAATTTGCAGCTGCAGCAGACTTAGCATACAGAATATAAAAACGTGTTTGTGAATCAAGTCAGGCAGTATATGACTAACAACAGTCGGACCACAGAAAATACCATGGCTTTACTCCTCTTGGGACCCTTCTCATCCTTTATTTACCTTTACATCAAGGTAAAGTTGTTGTCATATGTTATGTGAATAGACGAGCCATAGGGATGGAGAAGAAATGCAATTTCTCCCCAGGATCAATCCCACGGTTAGCATAAAAAAAAATTATTTCATTCTTGCTATCACCTCATGCTGAAACAAATCTTACTATCTCCAAAATCTCCTCATGAACATCATCAGAGAGCAGAAATACAATATAAAACAAATCTTTAAGAGGGGGAAAAATGTACTTTGTATTTAAAGACTGAATTCTCTTATTTTGTGCCTGTGGCTCAGACACTGTGAGCATTGTGAGTTTTTGATATTTTAGTCTGAATAGTATCAACCTGAGCCAGCAGCTGCAGCTTTTGGATTTGCTGTGTTGGTTGACTGATTCCAATGCAGGATAAAAACATCCAGATCTTCCCCTAGATTTTACTGTAGCAACATCATGCCCCCCTCCCGATTCAGTGAATTTTATGTCCTTGAAGAAGAAGAAATTCTAGTCTGACTAATGAAGCCAAGCTGATTCCGAGACACCAGGGCTGCACAAATTGAGCACAGCATCCTTTTTTCCCAGCTCCTTCCAGGAACAATGGAACAATCCTATAAGAATTTACTTTGTGCTTTAATGTGTGACCAGATGCTCTTCTTTGACAGTCTCCTGATGCCCAAATGAATATGTTTGCATTTTAAAAATCTTCGTTACAGATCCCACTTTGCCTCTGAAACATGATCAGATAGTTTTGAGCATTTAAAATCCAAGCAGCCTCTTGCAGCTAAATGGATCTTGTTGTGAGCAGATCCATTTCAAAGGTGTGGTTCATCCTGTCCACGCCGCAGTTGTCTCCGGGTGATGGAGAGCATGTGTCTGTGGCCACGCGTGCTGTTGAGTGCTCCAGATCAGCCGCTGCAGGCGTGACCTTCCCTTTCTTGCTGCTTAACCTAATCAATTATGGTTCAGAACAGAAGCCAAGACAGAGGGGAGACAGAAAGCCCATGACCTTGTCAGAGCCCTGAGGAGACTGTGAATAATTCCCTTTGAGCCCCATAAAGAAGGTTTCCATGGCAGGGGGAGAAGAGTAAAGGTAGCTTGTTGAGCAGAAGAAAAGGAAGCTGAACAATAACATGTAAGGTACGATGGTAAGATCACAGCCGCTCGATAATCCGAGGAAACCACAAACCTGAATCAAGTCAGCTATTTGGGTCTTGTAGTATCAGGCAGTTGCAAACATTTAAATTACCTGAAGTATTCTGCCTTGACTGCAAGCAACCTCAACCTGCTTCAAGAAGGTGAAAAAGAAGGTACACATACAGGCTTACCTTGCAAAGCAGCTGGATCACGCAATCAGGAGAGAGTCCATCTTGCCAGGCTTCAAGTTATGAGCTCGTGGCCGAACCACAGTCGTTCGGACCAATCAACATCCTATGCGAAACTGCTGGCAGCTAGGTGTGACAACTGCGAGAAGTGACTGTTAGTTCAAAAACAACAAAAGGTTAGCGTAGATCGTAGATGCTGCTATAGCATCAGTTATATCAGAACTGGAGAGTATTTCTTCATTGAAAGAGGAGAAAATAATGGCACTGAAGGCTTTTCTCGATGGAAAAGATGTTTTCGCACCTCTCCCGATTGTCTTCAGCAGTCCTACTACGTCATACAGCTCATTGATCTGACAGTTCACCTGCCAAGTATTTTTTGAAAGTGCCTGCCCTTTTCCAAACAGTTTCCAAGGATGACTTCTCAGATGGTTCTGTGCAACAAACCATCTGGTGCGTCAGGTAACATACAGGCTGCTGTGAAATAAAAATGTAAACAAAAAAATGTTCCTGCGTGAAATAAGATAAGCTAGCGTATAGTAAAGTGCATATTTTATATATTTTGTACAAATTTGAATCACATATTATCAATGTGGTTTTTTGTGTGTGTGTGTTTATTCTTAACTGATGAACGTGACATGTCATGACGTGTATAATTTAGTCTGGCAGGTTCAAATCTGTTGGACCTGAATCTGTCGGATCTCTGCTCTAATTAGCTAATTACTCTCCTCTATTCAGAAAGTGTAATTTCCTCATTTGTGACAATTAACAACCGCCGTAACCTGTGCCAGAAATCCATATTCACTGGAGACACTTACTGACTCTACACTGTATGTGTAAAATAAATATAGTTAAGTTATACCTTTTTTAGCTTGAGTGGCTGACGCTCTTATAAACACTATAACACCTTCAAATAATTACAGCATGCCCAGCGGTAAAGTGTTTTTATTTATCAATACAGTGAAGTGTTGATGCAGCTTCAAGCTCAGCGGCTGAGGGTCTCCTCTCATCTCTCCACAGAGGCCTGAAAGTCACCCTGAATCTCCACTGGGCTGCAGGGCCATGACTCTGCCCCTCAGACAAGTACAGTAATTAAACAGTCCACAGTGAGTTGAGTGTGTAGTAATGTGGAAGCTCTTGTGATGATACGTTTCTGATCAGCAGAGGTCAGGCTAAAAAATCCGCAAATTAGCACTGTCTTTTGTAAGGCAGAGGTGCTTCAGAGAAAGAAGGGAAGTATTATTCTACATTATAATGATCTAACACTCTTACAGAGATTTTGTGGCAGATGTTAGTTCTGACAAATGTGTCTGAGACTGGCTAATTTCAGCTGTAGGAGCTCCAGTCACTGTTTATTTCTGATGCTGAATGCATGCATCAAATGCTGGGATGTGGTGACGTGTTGATTATGTCAACACTCAAAAATGTGTTTTGCTTATTGTTACTTCACTTGGATGACTTTCACTGTGCAAAATTATGTATGTGCAAAGTTTGACACTAGAAGCCTGTTTTTACATTAATCTGCTGAAGGGGGAAAGTTTCTCTGCGCTCACCTTAAATCTGAGTTTAAGATGTGCACATACGAGCAGGATTTTGTGACACCACAACTAGTTTGGAAGTCAATCATGGTCCACTATGTAACTTACACAATTTTAAGGATTCAAGGATCACATGTATTTGTGGATAAACCATACAAAATTGTATGTCTTTATTCATTTTAATGAATGATCTTATCACTACCTATAATCTTGATATTATGCTTTTAACTGAAACCTAGCTAGACAGTAGAAGCAGTGCACCAGTTCTCATTGAGCCTGCCCCTCCAAACTTTAATTTTAGGAATGTTTCTCGACCTGACAGGACAGGTGGTGGTGTTGCTGCTATATTTAAAGACTCATTTCAGTGCAAGCACTTATCATGTGGTGATTTTGACCTCCAAGGTCCTCTACAAATTTTGTTGACAACTTCACTGAATTGCTTTTTGTTATCTCGACAGATTTTGACTATCTCGTCATAACTGGTGATTTTAACATTCACACTGATAATCCCAAAGACCAAAGCTGCCAAGGACGTCTGTGGTCCGTTTGAAACTTTTGATCTGTTGCAACATGTAAAAGGGCCAACACACAACCAAGGACACACACTGGATTTAGTTATTAGTAAGGGTGTTGATATTTCTAGCACTGTTGTTAGGGACTTAGGCCTCGCTGACCATTTCTGTGTTTTCTTTGATATGTCGGTTTCTCCTGATACCCAAACCAGATCACTTTCTGTCAAAAAAAGGTATGTAAACAAGCGTACTAGCTATCTACTTTTCATAGAAGCTATGTCCATGAAAATAAGCTTAACATCAGACTCTGTTGATTCACTCTTTGATCATTTCGACTGCAAAACCCTGAAAGTTATTGATGCAATTGCACCTGAAAGGGTTAAAACCATCTCTGGCAAGCAGAAAGCATCGTGGAGTTACACGTCAGCTGTCACGAGCCAGAATGCAGCAAAGCAGAGCGCAAATGGAGAAAAAGTAATATTCAGATTGACAACAACATCTTTAAAAAGAGGCTTTGTATTTACAATTCAGAAATAAAGAAGGCTAGACAAGTCTTTTTCTCTAACATCATCAATAAGAATATCAACAACTCTCATGCCTTGTTCACCACTGTGGATAAGCTAACTAATCCCCCAAAAGAACTAGCCCCCAATTTCATATCACTTAATAAGTGTAATGAGTTTGCATCTTTTTTCAGTATAAAAATCAAAAATATCGGTGGCCATAAATTCCTCCATGTGGTACAATGGAACCAGACCATTGCTGAAACTGCACAGAAACTATTTGGCCAGATTGTCAACATTCAATGCCATCAATACTCAAACTCTGGATCTTAATTCATCCACCTGCTGTTTTGACACCCTGCCAACCACCTTTTTAAAAGATATTTTCAGTTGCTTGGAAATGGATGTGCTCAAAATTGTGAATGGCTCACTCCTATCAGGCATCTTTCCAAAATCACTGAAAACTGCAGTTGTTAAGCCCCTTCTAAAGAAAGGCAACCTGGATCCTTCAATTTTGAATTATTACGGACAGATCTCTAATCTTCCTTTTATTGGAAAAAATATTGAGAAAGCTGTTTTATTTATATCATTTAATCGTTTTGAATGTAAATGGCCTTTTGGACAATTTTCAATCTGGCTTTAGGCAACATCACAGCACTGAACCCGCACTGATAAAGGTGTTAAATGATATTCGTCTGAATACTGACTCAGGTAAAACATTCATTTTAGTGCTGCTTGAGTTGAGTGCAGCCTTTGATACTGTGGACCATGAAATACTTCTAAACAGACTGGAAAAGTGGGTGGGCTTATCTGGCACAGTCCTCCGTTGGTTCAGATCATATCTCGAAGACAGAGGCTATGCTGTTGCCATTGGTGATCATAAATCTGAGCGGATCACCATGATATGTGGAGTCCCTCAGGGTTTGATTCTTGGGCCACTATTATTCCACCTGTACATGCTCCCTCTAGGTCAAATCATACATGACAATAACATTGCTTATCACAGCTATGCAGGCGACACTCAGATTTACTCAGCTCTTTCACCAAGTGACTATTGTCCCTTAGATTCACTCTATCAATGCTTAGAGAAAGTAAATAATTGGATGCAGTTTCCTTCAATTAAATAAAGACAAGACAGAAATCATTGTATTTGGCAACAAGGAGGAAAGAATGAAAATCATTGCTCAGCTTGATACCAGAGCTATAAAGACGAAAACCCAAGTTAGAAATCTTGGTGTTTTAATAGACTCAGATCTGAGCTTCGGCAGCCACATCAAGGCAACAACTAAATCAGCATTTTATCATCTCAAACAAATAGCAAGGCTTAGAGGTCTCATGTCCAGACAAGACTTAGAGAAACTCATGCATGCCTTCATTTCCAGCAGAGTGGACTATTGTCTGGTCTTCCCAAAAAGACTGTCAGACAACTTCAGCTCGTTCAGAACGCTGCTGCCAGAGTTCTAACGAGAACCAAGAGAAAATTGTCAAAACAATCTTAATATCAGAGAGTTATATGAACATATACTTTATGTGTGTCACCTTGCCTGTCTGAACTTTGAAGATCAGTCAGTCGTAAATCTATCTATTTTCTAAATTGAGTTTTAAATAAACCTTTACTCACTCATCTTCTGAACATGTGAGCACTTTCTGTAATACTGATTTCACACTCAACCAGCTCCAACACAGTTGCATCTGGAAGTTGCCCCATACAACTACAGTCTGTGCTGACGTTAGCATTCAGGGCTCAAGGGAACCATTTTAAAGGACATTATCAGTGGTTTGTGTTAAAGGAATATTTTTGGGTATTTCAACCAGCAACCTTTAAAGTCCTTATGTCTAATCATCTGTAATGACTGCAGTGCTGTCCTCCACAAGATATCTGCATCCTTTTTATAAGGCACTTTAAAAAGCATGGGTAGAATTATACGAGTTTATGTTTTACGCAGCAGTTATTCATTTGAAATTGTTTTGCTGAAGGGTCGGGTGGTAATGCAACTTTTGCAACAGCTTGTCTCTGCATGAATTCTTGTCTTTAGAGCAGCTTATTACCTTTCGCTGCTGTATTATAGCCTGGGGACGGCAGAATGTTGAGTTTGCATTACTATAAGACACGTTTCTAGAAGGTTTTCAGATCCCCTGCAGTCTAGTGGGTATTTTAAATCACCAAAGTGTCTTTTGAATAGACAAATGCAATAGCAAATTATGCAGAGTGACACTGAATATAAAACATGATTTCATACATGTACAAATATACTGACACAAGATTTGTGTCCTGTTACATTTCTGCTTCTCTTGTGCATTTTTACTTTGTTTGATAGTGATAGCCACAGGCAAAATGGGACCTTATCCCGAGACAGATCTAAACTTAGGAGATTGAGGTGTTAAAGTATGCATGTTACCCTTATCACCCTGACCTGAAGAGCTGCAAACCCAGCTGAGAGAATTTCATTAGTAAGTGTTGCAGGGGAAGGTTGAAGGCTCACATTGTCATCAGTGGTTTTTCGAAGGCTTGCAGAAAATAAAAATACAGAAGGCAACCCTGCTTGTAAGCCCTTTAACCAACTGAGCCAGCAGGACAACCTGCTGCCTTTCATATGTTAATTGCTGATAGCATTATGGCCTGAGTAATGAAACACTTTTTCTTTCCATCAGAGCGCTAATCATAACGTCTCCTCAAGTCCAAGTATTTGAGATTATCGAAAGCAAAACATCAACTCTCAGTGAAGGGACACTGAGCTTCACTGCCTCATCCAATGAGAGATCCCATGAGGTGCACGAAAGAAAAGCGTGTTTAAAGAGCAAACCACATATGAATAGTCTGTCATCAGGAAGATAATGCACATATGGTGGAATGAATGTGCCGTCTGCTTGATTCTGCAGTTGGTTCACCTGCAGTTTGTCTGGCCTCCACACTGTTTCCGGCAGCAACCGATGGTAGCTTGTTTGTTTCTAACACATCAATCATAGTCACCTCCTAATGACTTATTCATTAACTTCTCCACAACACACATCTTGATGATGAGACTGGAAGGAGCATGTTTCAAGACACACAGTTGCCGAGTCTGCAGTCAGCATTCTGTGGAATTAAAGCCACTATTAATCAATTTTAGACGAGCTGGAACAGATCCCAGACTCATGATCCTAAGAGCAAAAGACTGAGGAATGTGCTGTATGTGTGTGTGTATGTGTGCGTGTGTGTGTGTGTGGAGGGAAAGCAAATTCAAATACTAACGATGCCTTGTAGACCACAAATAATCCATGATAACAGCAGATAGATCGATAGATACTGTAGAACAATCAGATAGAAGTTTGGCTCGATGTTTGCCTGAAAGACTCCCTGATGCTTGCAGTCCTTCTGAAATAATGATTTTCATATTGGTGATCAGGAGCTTATTCCACTGTTAGATCTACTGGAAATCACACACTAGATGAAATCATCAGTTACACACCTAAAATGTTATCTAAATGTGAAGTGATTGGCACCATAGGAAGCGTCATGCCTCGCAATTTATGTTTTCCCAGCTCTGGAACAGAGACATTAAAGTGATCAAGCATGGATTCAAAGCGTATAGCTCTAGGATACAGAAAGCCTTTCCTGTGCTTCCTGCAGGGAAAGGATGACAACATGTGTCCAGCTGTCAGGCACAGCTGCTGGTCTCTGAAGTGATACCCTGGGTGGGTGCAGCCTGCAGTGGGTGGTTGCAACACAACTCCTGAGGTGGCCCCATCAATTGGGTCATGACAGTGCTGCAACCCTGTTAAATATCAATGTGTCCTTGGGTTTGTGCTGCTGTGCGACTATTATTGATCTTACATAATAGAAACATTATAGCTTCAGCATTGTCTTCTTTTGAAGGAATCCATGTCTTTTGGTGTAAAATTGCATGCAGCAATACATTTGGAGGAGGCAAGAACAGCTCTTTTTGGATAAGTGATTTTAAAGCAGCAATTATTGTACTTGTTTGTGTGTTTTTCTTCACACTGGGGAGAAATTGGTCAGTTTTCTCATTGGTAGCCAAGTTTTTTTTGTCTGTATGGACACAATTTTCATTGTTCAGGCTCTTGGCACAGAACCAATTTTGCATTGCTTTCAGCTCTCAAAAACAGAGGTGAGACAACTCTGTGTGTCTCTGTGAAACACTGCCTATCACATGACTTCAACAATGGCTGTCACATATTCTGTGGTATATGCTTGGTTTATCTGTGATTTGAAATGGAGTCACAGGTGGAGTGAGTGGTGCTTCTCTCATTAAAGAGGCTCTTGGCTGTGCTGTGACACATGGATAATCCAACAAGGAATCAATCATCACATAGTTACTGAGGTAATAGGTGAGCAAATATGTTTCCTGGTGGCTGTCCTTATTATTCTGGGGCTAGCAGGCCCCCAGGAGACAGTAGAGCCAGATGGAATTGAGGTGTTGTCACTACTGAGTGAACAGGTAATGAATTACTCCAGGACAAATGGGCCACCACATGGGAGATGAGGAATCCTCCCACAAAGAGTAAAGACAGAGGGTGAATGGCAGCATCTGCTAACACTCTTTTGCCTCAACTTCATTCCTTTATATATGTTATTTTTTTCTAAATTGACTAAGAATCAGTGAATGGTAGGGGGTGTGAATGGCTAGACGAATGACTGAATAAGAATAGAAGCGCACAAAGTAATAAACAAAGAAATAATATCTTCCAACCTACTTTGGCATTATAAACCCAATTTCAGATCGAACCTAAGGGATTCTGACACAGGTTTTTCAGAATTGCACGAAATTACATGATACATGATACTGAACCTTTCCAATTATAGAGTTCAACCTCCCCTCCCTCTTTCTTTTCTGGCTCCTATTCTTGAAACCAGCTGATTTGTTATGACATTAGAGTAATGGTATTTCTCTGGTGACAGTCATTGCTGAGGGATATGATTACGCTGTGGTAATTATGATTGTTATTTCCAATCACAGCTGAATGGAGTCAGAGTGTGTTATTTCAGCAGCATAGACAGCACCAGAGTGACTATCTGCACTAGATGATTCTGATGGGGGCGATTTGAGATACAAGCGTTCTGCTGGCACAAGCACTGACAAATGCATTCTGTATTTCTGCAGGGAGACAGCAGACAATCTCACATTCTCTGCAGGTGGATCTGATGGTCGCTGAGGCAGCTGGATGACTTCGACAACACTTCAGTGAGGAGAGAGAGGCATGGAGTGTGAGCTTACAAACATGATCATGAAACTTTGAGTCTGATTCTTTGATTCTGTCGCTAAAATGCATTTGTGACATCAAGAGATGTTACTCTGTTAATCTATTATCTTTAGAAATATTTCTTTTATGCTTCGAAATTGCTGTAAATGAGATACATTTTTGCTCAGATAAATTAGAAAGTGTCATTTTAAATATGAACAAAACAATATATCATCTTATGATCTAGGATTAGACCAAGCTATCTGTCTGTTGAATTATTGGGCTGATATTAAACTTAAAGTTAAACCTTAAAATGTAACATTTTAAGTTGATATGACCAACACATTGGTACACTTGCCTATTTAAACATCCAGCAGAAACAGAGCAACATTAGGATTATTTGAAACTATTTGTTTCTGGTCTCTACCAGCTCCTGAAAGAAATATCTGGCTCTTTTAGATGCTGAATGCTCCACTATGTTCACCAGATAGTCTCTAACTGTGTCTGTCTCCTGTTTGGTGCTGAGCAGGTAGTGTACAGCGGGTTTATAGAGCTTTTTCACTGAAAACAGCTGCCTGCTGCGGGCAAAAACGCAGCTATGAGAGCAGTGAGAGTGAACCAAAACAGTAAAAGTCATGGGTCTTAAAACCTAAACAATAAATTGAAAGATGCCACTGCAGAGTTGGGTGATGATTCTCTGCAGGTTAATCAATAGGAATAACCCCTTTAGTCATTTGTTCCATTGTTAATATAAAAATATTGATTATAAATGCTTCAAGTAACAGATATTGGCCAATCATGTTACCCATTGCTGAACCAGTAAAATTTGCAATTAAGTCTGACTTTCCATGTGCATTTTATATATTCGTCATTTGTAGTTTTTATTTTCTTCTCTAGCAATTACTTATTTAAAATGAGTAAAGTATGCCATTAAAAAAATGCATGCTTTGTTCATCTTGTCCTAAGAACCGCATGGTAAACCAAGAATTATGTTAGTGTAAGGTATAGAAGAGAAGCTGGATTAAGTTGATTCATATAATCGAGTTAATTTTCCAAAAATACATTTGCAATGTTTACAAAGTTAACTATTAACATATTTATATTTACACTGTTTATAATTGTTTATGTATTTATAATGTTTAAATATTATAACAGCCGATTTCTGGAACAAAACAGTCCCCAGGAATCTACCTTTTTGGTTTTCCTCACATTTACCGTTGATTGATTAGATCAGTCACATGTAAGATGGGAACAAGGAAGTGTTGTTGTGACGCTTACGAAGCTGATGAAGTGTTGGGGAACAGGAAAAGTAAGTGAAGTTAAAAAAAAAAGTTTTCCTTTTTAGTAATATCAAAAGGATTATAGATATTGTATGTTTTGATAGTTGAGGGAATCTTGAATGAATTAACTGCTGCACGTAATCTCGGACACACCTCCAACACAGCTGTGGACTATCATGCAATTCTGGTCTGCATTTAAGCACCGTGTCACTTTATGATTGATATGTCTTGAGAAAGGCCTTTGTGACCGAAACGTCGAGCTTGATAAGTGTACAGGAATTTACTTTTTTTCTATGGAATTGGATCTTTGGGGGATTTGATTCTCTGCACCACAAAAGAGACAAAGCAAGTGGTGTGTGTGTGTGTTACCTTCTACTCATCTTGGAACAGTAAAAGCCGCTTAAGAGAGATATTCGTCTCTGTTTCTTCTCATTAAGAGTGATCCAGCCACCACATATCAAACCCACAGTTCACATTAGTGATACTGCTTTCCATCAAGAGAAAAATTGTAAGAGACCACAGTATAGTTCTTGTTACCCTTTCATGAAAAGAAATATACTCTATTATGTGACAAAATAATCTTTACTCAAGGTTTGCTTGCCAGCTTTCAGCCGAGGGGCAGATGGAGCCGGCTCAGTTGTCATTGCGTGACCTGAGTATGGAATGCCTATACTTCAGGAGACCATAACCCTCAGATGAAACATCCTCCTTGGTCTTCTTCCGGCCATCCACTGCCTCCTGATCCATGACCTCTGACCCTTCCCACCGCTGATGTTGTCTGTTTCCGGTGTTCATTCAGTTTCTTGTCCGGGGTCCTTGCCGTTTAACCTATGTAGTGATCCACACAGCTGCCACGTGTGATGTCGTGATGATGCCATACACCACGCCAGTCTTCCTCTCAGGTATCAGCAGAGATTGAATGGTGTTGAGTGGTTTGTGGAAAGTCCTAGATGTTCCAGCAGCCCTGCCATGTAAAGGATGGAGTCCCATTTGACCATTAGGACTGTGAGATGCAGTTAAATGCTCAGGAAAAGATAGTAAGTAGACCTTGAGTTGAGATTATTTTGATCCCAGAATGACCTTCCATGCTCAAATACTGTATTATGTGTTGGTCTAATATGCTGTGTATATACTGTGTTCTCAACATTGGCACAAAAATTCATGCTCAGTGGCGTTGGAGCAAAATTCACTTTAGCTTTAGGTACTACCAAAGAGTTTCCTGATGAAAACATAGTGTCCTTCCTTACAGGTTTGATATCTTTAATTAATCCAGAGTGTGCTCTGATTTCTGTTCTGTTTTTTTGTTTTTTTTGTACTTGCTTTAAATAGACTTTAAATCTTTCATCCCTCAGTGTGACTTTATGTAGCCACTTGCATACATAAGCACTCTACCCAGCAGATGTTGGTGCTACCAATAATGAAAAGAATCAGTCTACCAACCAAATTATAATTTACCACCTCAATCTAGTCAGCATCTGCTGAGCAATAAATATAAATTGCTTAAATTTGCTAACCATGTTAATGTAACTCACCATCTGTACTAGTATACCTTTATCCTTTCCACACGTTTATATGGAAGGAGACTGTGAAAGCCAGGCAGATGTAAGACTTACACTGGACAAATAAAACACACATACATGCACACGCACAAATACAGTATAAACATGAAATGAATGAACCCTCCTTACTCTAGCAGTTTTTCAAACTTAGAAATGTGATCGCCATATTCACCCAGCAGAAATATCATACATAAACACACATTGCATTAGTTTGTACCAGAAATGTATGCTATCTTCCATGTTTGAAGTTGGTGCAGCAGTCTGAGCAGTAGTGAAGTGGAAAGCAGTGAAGCACAACACAGCTCTCAGAGTGTGTAATGAAGATAAATTAAGACGTTTTGTTCATGGATAGTGCTATGTTAGCTCAAATGTTGAGGATTGCCATCTCCTTAGCCTTTTCTTGGGAAATTAGGATTCAGTCAGCTGCAACATCACACACCACCTTGCAAACCGCAGATGTCAGATATTTGCGCCTTTAGAAGTGTGAAAGTGTTCATTCACACACTGACAGAAAAAGAGACAGACTTGAGTGAAGGAAGATTATGTAAAGAACAGGTTCTGCCAAGCGATATGACTGATCAGACAGGTGTTCCAGCCATGCTGTTGATTCCTATGACACAGCTACAGTAACTCAAGGGGCTGGCTGTTGTCAGCACAGTTAGTTTGGATTTACTTGCATCTTAATTATCAAGGAGAACAATTTAAACAACTCATGTCACCACTTGCCATTTGTTGTCAGGCCCTAATTTCTAATCCTTTTCTTGCTGCAAAGCACCACCTCTCTAATTATATGCGTCGGCCGTGTTCTTACCACCAACAGCATGTTGGCATTTTCTGCATCTCGGAGAACAGTTTTATTGAACATCAAGGGTACACTTTACTAAACTATAACAGTGAAAGTTTTCCTAAACAGCTTTCCTATTTACTATCATCCTTGGCTGTAATTATGTTTTATATGAAAATTATGTGTTTGCAGTTGGTTAAAATTGTGTAAAATCAGCATGGGAGCTTCGTAAAGGTTGGCTAACTGTGTACTTTACTCCAGTTTGTACTACTATTGTGTAACTAACATGTTTAAGGTGGTGCGTTGGGCCCAATGGTACAACAACTGACTGCAAATGAGTTGCAGCGACATCTGCAGACCATTCCGATTTTGTTCCTTGTGATAACTGCATCACTTTTGTTCCTGATATTTCATGCTCTCAGGTATTAGGCTCTCTGGTGTCTGTAATGACAGTCTAAAGCCCACAGCATACTCCAAACAAAACCAAAGTTGATGTGTTCTCACAGGCAATATTGCAGGTTTGAATCTAAAAAGAGCTGCTGCAGTGGACTTTGAAGTGTACACGGCCTGCCATCTTGTTCCTGTTGCCCGGTTACAGGGCACACACAGTCATGTGATTAGTGGTGCTTTTATCATGTGGCTTAAGGGGGCATGTTTCTGGTTTATCTTTAGTTTAATTACACCTTCCTTATCTTATTTGCACCATAGGTAGATGGACCACCAAGACGAATCAACTGCAGGAAACTCGGAAAGAAATCCATCCACTGAATGTGCAAAGTGTGTACCAAGTCTTGCTTTTTCCACATTGTAAAGCTTCACATTTATGTACACCACCCACTCCAAAAATATCACTGTAGACTCAAAACATAGTGTTTGAGACAGAACAGGCTGTGTTCTTGATTGAGGTTGACTTTTAGTATTTTGACCGCTTGTGATTTTCGCTTCATGACCTTATTTATCATTTTTGCACATGTAAGAAGGTGACTTCTCTGCTGAATGGATGCCACTGCATTAAAGATAACAGTACAGTTTATATTTGCTGTGTTGAAACAATTACACTGAACAGTTTACTGCCATGTAGTTTTAAAGTACAAGACAAATTGAATACCCCATATCCTTTCAATCTAAAACATTATTCAGAATTGGGAGGCAGAGCCCTAAACTACTAAGCTTAAGGTAACAGACATAAGAAATAATATGCCTGTCCTGAAATATATTTCACAGTGTATACTATAAGCAAAGCTCTCCAAATGATATCAATGCCAACAAGCACAGCTGTAAAAAGGACCCTTAAAATACTGCTTTTGATGATGGCCTCTAAGAGCTGATAAGAGCTACAAGCATTGGAATGGATCAATTGTGCAATAGGAAGAGCACTCAGTCATGGGTGCTGTTTAATTAATGATGGGGGATAGAGATAGGCTGTTAGCTCCATATTGTCAGTCAAACACTCACAGCAGAGGGGTGGCAATATGAGCTATGTAACTGATATATGAAACAGAAGGAACTAATCTATACTCTCCAGTCTACTACCATTAATGTTCTGTTAAGAGGGCAGGGGTGCTGCTACATTACACATATAGACTTTTTTAATTTTTTCTGAATGCAGACGCAATTAATAAATAGATAATAATAAAATATGGAGAGGCAGTTAAATATTTTCTTAAAAATTGGGAGTTTAAGTGCTGCTATTGGTTGTGGGAAAAAAACATTAAAGAAACAATCAGTGGACTGAACATGTACCTTTTTATTTTGTCCAACCTTGTTTAATTTCATTGACAGAAAACATCCGACCTCTTAAGCTTGACATGACTGTTTACAGTGTAAATTTACAGTACAAGCAAGTAATCCAACCGATGGAAATAATAAAAAACTCATTTTATTTTATGTTATTTATTCGTACATTATCCATACATGTCCACATTTATCAGAATCTGGTGTTTCAACTTTATATTCACCTTTTACCATTAATCATTGTTCTTCTAAATGAACAATAACAATAAGCAATAGAGAACTGCTTTTAAACAAACAAATAATTTGATATGAAGGCTATAAATGGAAAAAATTAAGAAAAAAACTGAACAAATGTCTCAAGCTACAAACAAAAATCCTTTTCATCAAAGCCCCCTCCCAATCTGACTTGGAAGCTTAATGAGGGAGTAAATTGGCCTATTGATTAGTACAGCCAATTCTTACCATCAATAGACACTTGTACTGTCAAAAAACCCTGGGGCAAGGCATTAAACCCCTACCTGTCACCCTCAGACTAATAAAAGTCAGTTTGTGGTGAACAGCTAATTTGATAATTTGACAGGAAATCATGAGTAATCGCTATCCTCCTAAACTCTGCAAGGTTAGAAGTAAGTGTTAGCCAGCTAAACAAAGTGGGTTAAAAACAAGACTAGGTCAAAACCTAATATATGGCTGGGCGTGTATGGTCAATATGCTCCCGAGGACATATTTGAGGACTGTCGCCTCGCTGTAAATCTTCGTTTGTGCAACCATGGATGTGAGACGCACGCAGGGTGGGCGCCAAAGGTGACATAATCGCGCCTCTTGCTCGAGCGCTTAGGTTCCGTAAGTTGTTGCGGCGCCTGGTCGTGCACTTCCCAGTTTCGACGTTTTGTTTGTTTGTTTTAATAGATGGAACTATTTATTGAGTTAGTGTGACAGACGTGGGTAGCCAAGCTAGCACCAAAGAGCGTTTTCTAGCACTAGTGTTAGCAAGCAGCACTGATTGTTAGGATCAAAGTAACGCTAGCCTAGTTAGCATGCTACCACGAAGTAGTAGTGTATGTACTGTATATTCTCTGCTAGCAGTGCTGGTGAATCACTGCCCTCTTGTGGTCACAGTGAGTAAATACAACTGTACTCCACAAGCGTCATAGCTATAATGCATAGTAGTACTTCCGGTTAATACCTCCAAAATAAATATTTTACGACACACATTTAGTTAGGCACTGTGACAACTGGAGGACTGAAGAATATCAACCATCAGCTCAGACTAGCTTGCATCAGTGAAAACTGTATTTTTCTTTTTTTTTTTTTTTTTAAATCTCACTATACTCCTTGTGTACCGTTATTGAACCCAACTGGGAAAAACTTTTTCAAAATAGGATCATGGTGTTTAATGTTAGCTAAACCAATGTTAGCTTAACAGGTGGTCGGTGCTAGCTAAACAGGTTTCATTTTGAACAACTAACGTGCAGTTAAAGTTAGCTAAACAACGTTGTTCAATAAATAACAATAAAAACACTTGCTAAAAATAGGATAAAAATAGCAGAAAGGTAATTAATAATGAATAATGATTTTTAGCAGTGCATGTCTAAACCCAGGTTAGGTTAGAAATGTCATAAAATGGTTTGTCAAAACAGCCTTAATGTCTGCACATTTTTACTGGAAATGGGGGAAACACATTTATGCCCCTCATTTCACAAAGGTATCTGCTGTTTTTACTCCTTTCATTTAACCAACTTTACCATTTTCTATTGTTCCTTAGGGAACAACCTGCAAATACAACCGAGCAGATTTTAACCAGGATACCCCTACGCAGTGGCACAAACTGATGCGATGCCACTCCTCATAACTAGCTGAGGGCCACCTTTTTCCCTCAGCACCAGTGAGACGGGATGCTGCGCTGCAGAGAGAGCCTCAGCCGGCTGTATCGGTGGAGGCTGACAGAGAAGAGACCAAACCAAACCTCCTTCCACCACGACGCACAGCACCGGCAGAAAGCTCCCTGAAGTGGAAGAAAGGGTTTGACGCTCGAGGGGGAAAGAGCTGGACACCGAAAGAAATAATATCTATTTATTGCTATTGTTTTTATTTGAGGATGTACTGTTTACGCTGGCTAACCAGATAGAGCGGCAGAGACGAGGACCCGGACTTGATATTCTCAATACCGCTGCCATTCCGCCGTTTGGGTCGGGAGGGAGACACACTACTGCGGTCACCACAACCGGTATCATCTGGGAGAGAAAAGAAAAAGTGAGACGAGGGACGACTTTTTTGTATTTCCGTAAGTCAACTATTTTACTCAAGCGTTCCCATTTATTTTTGCTCGGGTTGTAATGTAGCTACAGCTGTATGAGTGAACGCAGGTTGTTCAAAGAGACACAAGTTCAGCTGACAACGCTGGTGATAATCTTAATAAAACTACCACAAAGGAGCTGCATATATTTTGGATGGCGTCATTTAGACTAAGTTACTAACCTCTTGTTCTTCAGTCTGGGTTGTTTCTCCCCATGCGGTTACAATAACTTCTGCCTTTTCCTAAAGAGTGAATGGAGTCCAAATCAAGCATGTGCTCACGGTGGAGCTGTTGAGTGTCCGGATGCACAAACACACTACAATGTGTCAAAATGAAACATTTCCTATACCTTGGGGATGTTGAAATCACCTTTCCAGATTAGAGCTGAGGTGTCCTACATTGAACCCTCAACAGCCTTGAAAAGGGAGAGGCTTTGAAATGTATTTACACTGAAGTGGGTTTGAGGTGTAGCTCCTTTTGATAGGAGCTCAAAGGGACCCATGAACAGTTTTTGTGTGAAAGAAAAGAGCTCTCCTGAAAGGGCAGAGGCAGGTCCTTTTTGTTTTTGGGAATGCATCTTTAGGTTAGAAGAGCAGGAGGCATCTAACACACCACTTACCACACAAGTAGACCCACAGGAATTATCTAATCAGAGATATGCAAATTTCCCAAACACTAATTTTGCGGCTTTGCTGCGGTTGAATGTTTAGTATATTACTATCATCTGACTGTGCTGGTGACAGTTGGGTTGTGCATAGTGGCTTGGGGGCTCGCAGACTCTTGTTTGATCTTATTGATTTGGCTTTGGCTCAGAGCTGTGTTGCAGCTGATGCACAGAGAGCAAGGGATATTATTAAGCCATTATTCAATTAGGAAAATTATTTCCCGTTTTTTCTTGAAGTTTGTGTGACTTTCTTTTCAATGACAGCAATTAGCCGAGTGGTGGCAGATAGAATAGAGTCTGCCAAAGGAAAATACAACCATTTCAAGCGTGTGTGCTGTCAGTAAATCCCCCTGCTGCTTTGGCTTTTCTTAATTTTTAATGCAGGTTCATTCAGAGACACTAAGAAACATCATACTATTTTAAGGCCAGTTTCTAATTTAAACTCACTAAGTATGTCACTACAATATTCAAGACTCCTGAAGATTTAAGCCATGAACCTTTGGACCAGTTTCCCTTTCTAAAAATACAGAAACTAGTTTTTGCATGCTTCAGTCACTCCAGAATTTGACACAAATTTATGTTTGAATATAGTGGTACTTTGGAAACACTGCTGATAGAAACATTACTGATGTAAACAGCATCAGAGCACATGACGGCTGTACAATTCCAACATGTGGCTTAGAGGCTGAAATATCACAAGAAAAAAGAGAAAGGCAACAGTAATGGGAAAAAAAATGTGACAATAATTTTCTATGTAGAAGAAATAGGTTTTCTGCTATTCCCTGAATCATGATGCGCAAAATTATCTTGTGACGCATGCGGCGGGTTCTGACCCCTCGGTTACATATTATATGGTGTATGTATGTGTGTGTAAGTGAGAGCGGAATATGCACAGAGAAGAAAAGTAGCCTACTCAGTCTTTTTTTGCTTCAAGCACAATTTCATTCACATTCTTTGAAGGATTGTGAGTTGAGCACATCTATCTTCAGCTGTTATGTCACATATACTGTATTGTACGTGTTCCTATATCGTTTGCAACATGGACGCAATCAATATTCAATTGTGCTACGATCTAGTGAAATTCTAGCCGATTCAGCAAAATCTTTTGGTTTTTTGTTTTCTTACACAAACTGCTTTCTTGACTTTTTTCAGTTTTTTTCAGCCTGTTTGACTCATGGTGCTTTGCATATGTTACCAATGCAAAAAATACTAAATGTCGGTTTAAATTTACAGCGATAACTATATTGTTGAATCTTACCTGTACGTCTGTAAATCAGTGCTAAAATCATGTAACCTGCGCTATAGTCTAATGCTGCCATGGTTTCCTATTATTATTATTATTATTATTATTATACAGCATCCATTAGGACTTGATGATGGAAGCCTAACTTGAAGGCATGCTTGTGATTTCAAATGGGCTATAATTTGCCATAATGTTAATCTAGATATATATTTCATGAGACCTAATGTGCTTAAACGATTGCCATATCAGCCCACTCCACGGCTTACTTTAATTTCCTGAGATCATCTGAAAATGGTTCATCTTACCAAGAGATGCAAGTAGCCAGACACCGTCCTAATCAAAAGGAGCTTCACCTGCATATCAGGGGAGTTGATGGAGGGAATGAACAGCTGTGCCTGTTTGACTTGGCATGAATTAGAGGTTACCCCCATCCTTATCGAATGTAAATCAGTTATTTGCTTGCACTACATGCTTTAAAATGTTTGTAAATCCACTTGGGGGCAGGTGTGAGATGCAATGCAAATTAGTAGATTGACTAACCTTGATGGAAATGGAATATGTCTTGAAGATACAGCCGTGTCCCATCCTCTTAAATGAAATGGTTATTGACATGGGCCAACAGACATGCATTTAGGGTATAGCTAATTGAAAATGACAACCCTGGTGAAGGCTAACCCTTGGGACACTTGAGAAAAATGCATACCAGCACTGACAAGAGAGAGGCTAGGGATAGAAACTGTCTCACCAAGACAATGGCACCCAAGGGAGTGCTGTTTTCACTGACAAATCTGGGACTAAAAAATGAAAATGGACAAAAATGTCTTGCAGATCACTCTTCATACTCAACAGGTCCGTGACATGACATGACATGGACACATGGACAACATGGCATGATAATCAAAGACAGTGTTATGGTTATCACACTGCACAGACTGTACAGAAGAAGAGTATAGAATCGGTAGAGTACTATGTATTTATTCCTATATGGTGACAAAAGTGAAGCTATGAAGTATTGGGAAATTGCCGGGCATCCTGAAATCTGTAAACAACATGGTTTTCACTATCCAGAGAATGCAAGGGTGCAATGTTGTCCTCAAAACACAACAGTGACTAAGAATGTAGGTCCTGGGCATCGTTCCCTGGTAAGATTTGAGATTACATGCATTTGTTAGATTAAATAAATTATTTTTAAGAAACGTTGGTAATCTTGACAGTGGCAAGCCCTTCCTTGGCTGCCTTCCTATCTAACACTTTGTTTGTAAGGGAGGCCAACTGGTCTTGCAGAGCCTGGGAGACAAACGTCCCTCAGGACCCATCTGACAACTTAATTTATAGAATTGCTTAGAAGCATGTGCGTAAGAGAGACTGAGTTTTGAGCACCCTCCTCCACTTGTCACTGTTATGAATGACTTGGATTTGATGTCCAGTGAGTCAAGCTGACAATCTTAAGTAACACTGATGTTGTCAAAGCATGTGTGAACCACAAAATAAGCACTGATAATTTGATTACCGTGTTGCATCCTTCTTATGGAAAACAGTTTGCGTCCCATATCTTCATCTTGCATTTTTGTAGTGCTCTGATCTGCCTCTTGAGATGCAGCCAGCAGATTGTACAATACATTCTTGCACCATGACAAATGTGTACATATGTTAAGCAGTAATGTAATTAACACGAGTGGCGTGACAGCATCAATGTGTGGCCTTTCTCTCTTGATTTTTGCAGCCCACAATTCTTTGGTAGTTAGCAGCTAATCTAAATGACTGAAATAACTTGTTTTGGTTAGCTAATATGTCCCACAGCCTCAGGTTGGTTAATTATGCAGCCTCTTTTATCTGTTTGTCTTTGTGCTGCCCTCATTGTGTTAACTTTGAGCAAGTCATCTGCAGATACCTGCAGGCTTCCTCTGTGCCACCGCTTAAATGGGTGGTTGTGAAAATGTTAAAGGTTATTAATTGCAAGTATGGAACGAGGCAGTGTGCTTTTGAGTAGTGTTTGAAACAAGAAATGCAAAAAAAAAAAAAACAGGAAAAACATCCCTGATGGCAAATATGTGGCCCATATTTGTTAAGATATTAAGATTCGGCAGTTATTGGGGAAACAAAGCAAACGTTTTGCCTGTAATATTAACATCTGTAGCACATTTTACACAAAGGATCTCTATTTTAGTCACATTACTCGTGTTGAAATAGGTGGTAGTAGGTTTGATTTGTCTTTGGGAATAGTTTGTCAGTGAAGTGAACATCAAGTATTTGTGGAGATGGTATGGAGAGCGTAGTGATGATAGTGATGGTGGGGAATTGCCCGAGGATGGAGTGTTTTTCAGTAGGCAGCTCCTGATTTTATGTGACAGTAAAGGGCCTTATCTTCCAGGGCCATGATGAAGCACAACACTCTTTGATTTTTTATCTTCCGAATGCCTAACAATCTCATGCTCTAGACAGATTAGGGAGATGAAGGTGTAAAAAAACAGGCTATGCGGTTTCAGAGGAGTCAAATGCAGCTAAATACAGGGTCTAAGGCTATATCTGCATCATGCTGATAGTACAAAATGAAAGATTAGCCGAAATTACTGACGTACTTTTGACCTCCAGGTTCAAGAAAGTCAAAAAATATGATTTGTCTTGTGGCATGATTTGATTATTTTTGCGTTGGTAAACAATGCTATGTGTGGCAGACAGTAAATGAGATAAAAAGGGGATGACATGCACGGTTTGGGCATAATCTTTAGTTGAACTTGTGGTAGCAGTATGTTCATGTCTCCTAATCTAAGACCAGTCAGTCTATAGAAAAATCTGTTTGCTTTTTTAAGTGTAAGAGACCCTTGCACTCACAGTCTCTTTTGTACTCTGCATTCATTTCTGTTTCTCATTACCTCAGACAGGGCATTGATCCCCTAAAGAATTAGTTGGAGGGCGTTTTTTTTTTTTTTTAACCCCACTTAAAATTCATTGGAGCCCAAACCTTTCTTTACAAGTCTTTCACTATTTCTGTGATATCCTAATAAGTCAAACCTCCAAAGACAAAGAGTAACTCTGGGCAAGCATCAACAGTGTGGACAGAAATCAAAGGCACCTCGAGAGATCAATGAATTTTCATGTAACATTTGTTATCATACCCAATTATGTAGAAATACCTTTTTACATTTTGATCTTTAACCCTGATGAAAATGTCTTTGGGCCCTGTTGGTTAACAATCCTGTTTGCTAGCTCATTAATGTGAAATTGCTTCTCAGCTTCTTGTAAAAGCACATCTTAAAACAAATAACATGCAACATCCTTGCAGATTATGTTTTAAATAATTAATTGGATCTTAAATCCTGTTTAGACCTTTTATTGGGATTTTCATTTTCACCAGCCATAACACCAATTCTTTTGTGTGTGTGTGTGTTATACGTTCCTTTCTTGTATAAGTTAGTTTTGTTTGGCTTGTGTGACAGGCTGTTAAGATGCTTTTCAAAGCTTTTTTTATTTATACACCCTACATGCCATTTAGAGTGTAATGCCAGGTCTTTGAGAACGAATACCGTTTTTGAATCCATAAAAGCAACCCCTGAGGTCAAAATGCTATTCAGTACTTCTCAGATGTTTTTTGGTTAAGGGCTTATTGTTCACTAACTCATGGTGAAGATGCACAGTGGTGTCTCTTGTAACCCAGTGGGCATTTTTGAAAAGAAGGCAGCAATGCCATACATTAAAAGAGGAGGAGGAGTGTTTTAGGGTCACCTTTCTTACAGTACTAAGTCACGCATCCTGCAGGCTCATGATGAGTTGCTACGTTCCACTCTCATGCCTCCTTCCTCCTGAGAGATGAAATGTGTATGGAGGCATCCGTCAGAATACAACTAACAGGGCTGCCATGCTCAGCTGTGCTTGTGCAGTACCTCCCTGATCATTGTCTTGTGACAAACACTGGATTTATTCTACCCAAGTGAGGTAGCTGTAGAATAATTTCCTCAATATCGTACCGTTATGCGATGACATAACAGTACTCATATGACTGGATAATGACTGATTCAATGTTTTCTACCAGTGACTTTCTGATGAGAATCTTGATCGGATACATTAACTATACACAAAGTGAATGACCAACTTGAATGTGAACTGGCAATATTAACCTGAAAACTGCATCATATTCTGCAGGAATGTATCAGTATATGGAATGCATGCTTTAACAAATGTAGGACTTAATACCGGTAAAATGTCCTCCAGATATTAGGATGATGTGAAGCTTCATTAGGCATTGGGATAAGACTGACACGCTGATGCATTTTACAGGAAATAAAGGAAAGAACATTTCTCTATGAAGCTTTTATTCAAAGCTACTATTGTGTGGTGAATGCTGATGTTTGGTTTTGCACAATTTCGTGATATCAGCTGTCAGCTTGGTGTGGGTAGCATCAGGGCTGCAGTGATTTAGCAAGTGTTCCTGGGAAATATAAATTACAAATGAGTGTTGGTGTTCTTTCAATATGTGTAGTCATTTATTCTCATGGTTGACATTTTAATTCACAGGTCAAAGTTCAACCTTCCTTGTAACATCTCTCAAATTGATTAGCTTTTAATAAAACGATAAGATAAGCAACCTGTGAGCAACGGGTGAGAGGCTACTGAACTGTCTCATTTTCCAGCAGTCCGGTAAGTCAATAAATGTAGTAGTGCATATAATGGGAGATTAATGAGAGATGTGACAGCAAGGGATGACAGAACAATACTGTTGGCAGATATGTAAATTGAAATATCAAAGCCTTACACTATCAAAATAACAAACCATTTAGGCCATAGCCTGTTTTAAAAAGGTTTCAAAACATTACAGGTGTAAAGTTATTCAGCTGGCTTGCTGAATTCTCATCTGAGCCTTTGTTAAACAGCTTCCAATTGGTCAACAACTGGAGGTTTGTAATTAATTACCTACTTACAATCTGCTGCACAGAAGAGTACGGTGGTCTGGAACAGACTCATATACAGCATATCTACTGTATCTAGTTAGTTTAATTAGTTGTGTTTCAAAGGGAGAACATTTATGGAATGTTCTTAAAGGACCCTTCTCTTTTTTCATTTTTTTTATCCTATTTACTACAAATTGTGCATAATTTGTTGTCACACATTTTCCATAGTATATCTACGTGATTTAGATATTTGAGTTTTACCTACCATCCAGTTAGCCATTAGTTTGAGTTTATATTAGTATGATATGAAAATAAAAAGGGGGTGGAATAAGCCTGAACAGTCGAGACTTAAGTGTGCATTACTCGCGTATGTGAATGTGCGTCCTCATGCTCGTGCACAATATCAATAAACCAGGGACCCTCTCATAGAAATGCATCTCCATAGCGCTGCTAGAGGTCTAAAACTCCACAGGGAACCTTAATGTGCATGGTTTCATTTTAACCAGTAGACATTCCACTGATTTCACTTAGGCTTAAGTGAATCCATACAATGCTGACCACTGATTGGTCCAAAATTGATAGATTTTTTTTCTCTTATCATAACGTGGAGAAATATGCAGAAAATCATATAATTGGCTTCTTCTTCATTCAAACTGATTTGAGTTGTTATTATGAAATGCATAAAGGTATGACGGTATAAATGTAATGACCTTTATCACTTGCCATTGTAACACAAGCAACCTTAAATCCAACCTCTCATTTGCATTAAAAGTAGGAACAGATACAAGCATTTTGTTAACATTGTTGGTGGCACTGCTGCCATGTTTCAGGTTCAATTCTATTTTATCTATATAGCTCTTAATCATAACAGAAGGTATCTCAGGGCTCTTTTCATATAGAGCAAGTGTAGACTGTACTCTTTATAATATTTTTTACAGGTTACAAACGTGCACAATTATATGATCGATTATTTGACATTGACATTTATGTTAATTAAGGATTAGAATAGTTAAACAATGGATTTTTTTTTATTTCTTAACTGTGGTTAACTGTTTTAATAGGTGATTTAAAGTCACACTAAGCCATATGCTTATGAGCTGTTGTGTTGTCAAAACAGCCAGAAGATGAGTTAAATTCCTCAAGCCATGTTGATAATGTTGCCTTTTCATCTAATCTGATCAGCCTAATGTTTTGGTCTAATGCATTTTGAATGAGTTAAAAAAAAACAACATTTTGAATTTTAGAGTTTAGGATAAAGATTTCTATTTGCACTACTCACATTTTTATTGGTCCACCATAATTAAATTTACTTGAACAATTATCTATAATTTGTTCATTATAATTAATGATTATGGATTAAAGAAATTATGGAAAATGGAAATCCCCAATTTGGTTGCTAATAGCATGACTGTATTCGCCATAGAAGAGATGAAGACACTTGATCACCTAGGGAGCCAGACAGTGGAGATCACATTCAAATAAATTGAGAATTAATTAGATCTATATATCATAGCCACAACTGTGCCATTGGACTGTACCGAATTGCACTGGGAATGAGCATGTGACATAGAAACTCATAGCTACGTTTCAGTGGCTATTGCGCTCTACTTTTCAGCTGTGACTCTTAAAAAGTGACCACACACTGAAAATACCTATCTCCGTCACAACACTATCACATTTCTGTGAAAGCAATTCTTAGAGAAGGATGAAGGGAGATTGCAGGGTTTTCCAAAATCACATTTACCACCAGCTTTAATTCTATGGGCCATACTATAGTTACCATAGCAACATGTGCCCCTTGATTTGAGCAGGGGAAATCAGGTCACATTATTGCTATATGTTAGATGCGACCTTTACTTCACCACAAATCTAATAGTTTTATTCCTCTTTCCAACCTGCCACTCAGTGTGCTTCTTACCTTAATTGTCTACATTCAGTCAGATAGCAGCATAATTCAAAACATGAATCTTAATCAGGATTAAAAGCATCTTGGCTAATTCACAGAGATTGTACCATCAAAGCAAGACTTTTAAAAGGACCATCTGTGCTTTCACTTCTCTTTGCCTTCAGTATGGTATCATGGAAGATCTCAGTTTGTACCTCTGCTATTTCATTGTTTTATGGATTTTGGAAAAGATATATATATATACAGTATAAATATGTAACATCAGTATACACTAATAATACAGAGGTAAACATGTCATATTCAGATATATTGTAAGATTCTGTAACATACGTGTGAGAAAACTTTGATTAGCAAGCTGTAATTTCCATCTGATAGAGTTTGAAATGTATGTGGCTCAAAGTGAATAGCTGAAAGTGTTGCTATGTGATAAGTTTTGATTCCATTTGTTTCCATGATGAAAAAAAAGAATTGTATTCTGAGACATTACCCTTGAGTTTTGCATCTCAGCTAGCCAGTCTTCCATTGTATAATTCTTATTCTTATACAATTTGTTTCCTTTGTTTTGTATATCCATCCTGATACATCCAGTTAGTGCTGCACCATCAGTGCCGTTACATATACTACTTTACAGAATAAAACATCATTGGTACCTTACTTCAGTTGTCTGGATTCACTTTAAGTAGCCAGTCACTTTTGTTAACAGTGCAACATTCATGCACAAGTGGGTGTGTTAACTGTGCTTTCCTGAGCTGTAGAGATCCAACAATGAGCCTTGAGACAGTCCCCTCATGATATACTCATTAAATCTCAATTTTCAGCAGAGCTCATTTAAAGGACACTTGTGTGACACACACAACCTGTGTTCTGCCATTTCCTGTGAATAGCGACAAATTCTTCAAGTGCTAAGCTTCAGGAGAGAAGTTTTCTCCTTAAATTTGACACTAATTTCGCCTTAGCTCAGGGACTTAATTAAAACGTTAAGGCATTTACTGCATTGAAAGAGATTTTACAGCTGTAAAATTCTATAGTTTCCATGGAGACCGTTTGTTTGCTTTCACTCGCGCTTGAGATACCTGTTATCGCATAACCTGTTATTATTTCACAAAGTTGGCCTATAGATAGTAAAAACAATTGGCACAAAAAACCCAAATTGGGCTGACAATGAATGTGGGAGGAAATTGCAACGAAAATTAACTGTGGACATGAAATACCTCGCCTATTACTGACTGTAAAGATCCCGTAGCATAAAACCGTAGAGCAATCATTGATTGCAAAGGGGCTGGAAGAGCACAGCTGTAGAAAGAAGAGTGATCCAACTCTATACCAAGAAATCATGAATTGACTGCCGGTCAAATCTATAGTGTAAAATCAACTGCTCATCAAGGGATGCGTTCATTTTCTTCATTTATCGCCATAAACTCGGCCATGTTGCCGTTAAGCTAGAGTCAGAGGTACCTTAAGTTTTTTTTCCTTACTTAGGTTGCTAAGGTCTTTTGTGTAACGGTTTAATAAACTTTAAGGGATTGCTTCAGTATAAGACCAAGATAAGGAGAAAACCTTAAATACTTAAGTGAACATTTTAAGAAAACCTTGAGGAGAAGGTACTTATGGATGTTTTGTGCAACTGTTTGTCATCGTTTTAAAGTCAGAATGAATTGATTAATTCATATATATTCTCCAAGGAAAGAAGTTGTTTAAGACATTAAAATAACTATGCTTTTAGGGGTTGTGCCCTTTGGCAGATGTAGGTGTCATATAGGACATGTGTTTCATTTGTGGTGAGAGAAAGGATTTTAATTACAACAATTAAGCGACTGTAAAATGTAATTAATATTAGGCTACATGTCATAATCTACAAATTAGGCTTAGCATTTTATTGAGCATGGGCAGATGTAGCCCCACAAGCCATTTTAGATCCAGTAAATTCACCACATTGCATGACCTGTCTGCCCCCCTCACCTAATAGGAGGCTTGGAATAAAACAGAACCTTTACAAAAGGTTCAGTCAGCTTTTTGAAGGATTAAGACCCCAACACACCAAGCTGGAGTCGGCTGTAGGGCCATCGCTGATTATCTATGGCCAACCATTGTCCGATTTGTGTTTTTGAGATGACACACCATTACCAACTGACATGCTTATTATGAATGAATATATAAATAATTGAACAAGACAGATTTATTCTTTTTGAGCCTTCACTCCAGACAGGTGTGCTGCCCTTTAATTGTTTAAACAGAACAGCAGTTGGTTCATTTAAGTATTCAGGCCTACATGTAGTCTCTGTTTTGAGCAGTTTCTTAGGTGATATTTTTGTTCTTATGAGAAGGGTCAGCTGCCCCATTACCTTATTGTCATCTAGATGGATGGTTAAGGTGGTAATTCTTGTGTGACATAGTGTATGTTAAACATTAGCAAGAGTTGGTGCATTGTTAGAACTACCCAGAACGAGATGTAGCGCCTGATGTTGAGAACAACAAATAGCCTAGTCATGCATTCATGTGGAGCTATGAGTTTGGCTTTTACTGGGAAGCAGGTGCAGGAATGTTAATGTTGTAGTTTCTATTAACAGCATACTAACATAACAGTGGGTCAGCCATTAACTCCAACAGCCTTCACTCGCTAACTGTTTTCTACTACTTCTGTTATTTAGTAGCACTTTGCCCACAGGATTGGTTGTGTGTGTGTGTGTGTGTGTGTGTGTGTTTTTTTTACTTTCTTCAAAGAGTCAAAAAATCTCATTGGCTGTCAAATTTAGTTAAAGTGGGGTAATAAATAATAATGTAATAAAAAGAGAAGTGACTCTCACTCTAGTTTTATATTTAAAGGATGGTTAGTAACTACTATGAGTGACAAACTGTATTTCTTGGGGAACTTCAGTGAGGACCTGTGGACAGGTACTGTTTGTTTTGCTGTTGAATTTGTGATGTGGTATGGATGTAAATGTCCTTGTTCGAATGCTGTTTAAAACACTGGGGATTGGAATAATCTTTACAGCCTTTTGCTCATATTTATTCCACTGCCCGAGATAGACACCACTTGCATCAGTGGCTGTGGGTTTCTGGCTGCTGTTTTTTGAAAAACAATTCTGAATGTAATCAATCAGATCGACGATACCCACACAAATATTTACATGTACTACATAGAATTATTTTTTGTTTAAATGCTTCATATTAAGCCAATGAAAGAATGGAGCTACACTATGTTCCATAAGCAAACTTTAATCTGTTTCAGATATTTTCAGCTTCCAGCTGTGTTTTTGCACTAAAGCAAGTTTTATCAAAATATACTACTATTGGAGTTAAAACTGAAAGATAAACAGACAAGCCTTCTGGCTATCTTTTTGAAACTAGTAAATATCACATGTTCAGAGATCCCTTAGGAAAGATGCACCACTCCGAGAAGTGGGAGGCAGCACTCGTAATGACAAACAATAGAAGAGCGAGTGGTGCATCCTCTCAGGGGAACATCTTTTAACTCAAGTGAGTGAGCATTCACAAAGAGACTATAGATTTTTGGCAAACAGAGTGGAAATGGAGAACATTTTCAGATCTTTCAGTTGGACTAAGAAAGGTTTAACCTGCTCCTAAAGTGGAGTGGTTGATTTAAAAACAGTGATTGATAAGGTTGATATGATCCTGGTCAGGAAGATAAAATCTGATCCCAGAAAGGGATGGCAAACAATGAGAATTAATCAAATTAATGGCCAGATAATAACAGAAATGAATGTTGTTGATTAATTAAAATTAAAAAAAGAACCATGCTCATAAGCTCAGGTGTGGGTAATCAGGCTGTTACTGGAGGTAAACACGCATCATTCAGAGCACTGAAGGTATTCCAGTGCAGTTACCACTCTACAATCTGCTTTTGCATTGTCACAGATGAGAATCTAGTAAAATTATCTGCCATCCACAAAAATGACGTTTCAAAATAATAGGGCCACTTGTGATGGACTCATGCTTATTGCTTGCTCACTCTATAGTGCAAAGATTGATTAGTTGTCAGAATAAATGAAAGACCAGTTAGACTTCTGTATATATGGCAACACAATTTTTTAGAGCTGCAATGATTTGTCGATGGAAAGAAAATTAACTGCCAACTATTTTGATAATCGATTAATCCTTTTTAGTAATTTTTCAAGCAAAAATGTCAAACATTTGCTGGTTCCAGCTTCTTAAATGTAAGGATTTGCTACTTCTCTTTGTCATTTATGACCGTAAATGAAGAGGCTTTGGGTCTTGGACTATTGGTTGGACAAAACAAGCAATTTGAAGACGTCACTTTGGGCTCTTGTGATGAGCATTTTTCACACTTTTTATAGACTAAATGATTAATTGATAGTGAAAATAATTGTTAGTTGCAGTACTACTACTACCTTAAAAGACAGGGCAGGTGTTTCTGTCCAGGTTCACAGCTGAAGTTATGGTGCCACTCTCACTGGGCTTCTAGTGTGGCTATAGACCGTATAGAGATTTTAAGCAGGATTTATCAAGTGTTGCTAAT
Source organism: Maccullochella peelii (assembly GCA_002120245.1). Taxonomy (NCBI): domain Eukaryota; kingdom Metazoa; phylum Chordata; class Actinopteri; order Centrarchiformes; family Percichthyidae; genus Maccullochella; species Maccullochella peelii. The sequence goes on along the minus strand of LKNJ01002427.1, from coordinate 25,119 downwards.
TAGCTTTAATTGCGTAAGCTGGCTAAAGGACAAAATGAAAATCATGGCTGATGCTCTCTGCAAGCTGGTGTCAATACTATTTAGACTTGATTAAAGATGGTTAAAGAAACGACACTCTGCGAGTCAATTTTACAACAAAATGCTATGGCAAAGATGTTAGTAAACTGGCTTGTGTCCACGATTTACTGTACATCATGCATCGAAAGAAGTTTTTCTTCAGGTGTTTCTGTGAGTGCTGACCACTTGGTCGAATTTTAAACTATTGCAGCAAAGATTTCAACTTCTTTAAATGGCAAATCTCTACAATAACAGATCAATCCCTGATACTTGGTGGGAATGTTGTTATCAAGTGCTTGCTTTTAAAGAGGCAATAACTGAGGAAAATGCACAATATTGCCCTGCCACAACAAAATGGAGTGGGTTGGGTGTACCAGCATGACTCAGCCACAGTGAAATCCAAAGAAACTTTTCATCTGAGGCTTATTGATTGGTTTCAGGATGCATTTTTGTAAATGCACTTTGAGTAGAGATAAAGACTAGATCCATTTACTTGCTTATTTAAATATCATATTTCATATCAAGCACATTTTTGTGTAAAAATGTGCTGAAAGATGTAAATTGACAAAGAATGGTAAACTGTGTTATCTTTATACTTGTTAGTGTGTTATAGTGCTTACTTGCTTTAACTCATACTATTACTACTAATAGTCTTGACCTCACATGCACTATTAAGGGCAGACTTTCACTGTGTATGCACTGCGTACTCCCAAACTAGTGGTTACTTGTTTACAGACGCCAGTAAGTTGTAGTGTGAATATCCCAGTAGGGCAGTTTGGGATCATGAATTTTCTGGGATCATGGATTTGGCACTGTAGGCTCAAATGCTCATAAACATGTGCATGTACAGTATATATGCGTTTACAGTATATACAATAGTATATAAGAAAAAATATGTTCACCTGCTTACCTTTCCTTAAATTTTGAAGACAACACTTGGATTTATGAGCCATGGTGAAATAGCTAGATACATCATTTTTATGCCACTTTTCAACCTTTAACAGGCTTCATGATGGTGTGTGCTCCCCTAGCAGCCATCTCTACCTTCGGTCATTGTAATTCCCCAGGTGGCCTCTGCAGTGAATCCAACATTAAAATGACTTGACATCCTAGTTGTTTCAAGAAAATATTGTTGTACGTGAGTGGAAAAGCTCTGATAGGATGCATTATTAAGAATAATTCACTTGTTTATTTTTTAGGATATTATGTGTTGGCCGGTTACAGATAATTTTAGTGGTCTCAAAAAACTAGATGGCAGTGATGACTGTGTGAATGTACTGGTATAATGACTAGACAGTTGACATTTAGCAGGGATGCAGTTATGCTTGATTTTACATTGAACCAGCTGTTTGTTTTAGGACAACATTGTATTACAATGCATTGTGATATTATATCATTTTTGCGCAGTCTCGAATGTATTGTCCAGCATTTACAAAAAGATTCGATTTTTTTCATTTCTTTGTGACACGGATTTGTCCATCTCTTCTTAAATAGACAAAATAACAGTTTTGCCCTTCCCATGATCCCCAACAGCTGCAGAGATGATAAACACTTTTGTGGCTTACTCCTCCCTCAGTCCATGAATGACTGTCATTTCACCAGCCTTAGTGTGAATCCCTGCATTGATTCTCGAAACAATGATGGATTTTAACAACATCAGACAATGCATTTCATGATGATATAGGTTTATGGAATGTGCCTCATTTTGTACTGCAATGACAATCTGCACAATCAATAATTGACTGTGCGGCAAGTTCCAGAGAATTTCTAAACTCTGAGAAAATTTGTGTCAGTTACTTAATAGGAGAGTAATATTAAGGGAAAAAATGTCCATATTCTTCCATTCCCTCTTAACCTATTTTCCAACTCATCTCAGCTTGCCCTGAATTCCTCCGCATAACTTTATGTATGTGTGCCACTTCAAACCGTAGCACCTTGTTCATTGGGCTTTGAAGTGTCAGTGTCTTTTCATATTCAGTCTTCTCTAAGGACACATAAGCATTTCAGGCACATACTTCATGCTCACTTCTTCATCACGACAGCCATCACCGGCTGCACATGTAATTTTACCACTGTGAAAGGTGCTGGCTCCATTCAGGTGTGCTCTATCTTGTGGTGAAGACAATAATTGCCTGTGCTGCTCTTCCCTTTGGTAATTGTCTTTTGATTGAGGTCATCAGGACAATTAAAACCATTGAGGGGTGAAAAGTGGCAGCATTGAGACTCGACAGCTATACTAGGTGGTAGAAAGGATGAACAAAACGTACAGAAGAGATAATTGCGCATTGGGAGACACTGAAGTCAGGAGAGGGCACTGTAGAGAATGGCTTTGTCTACACTTCTTTATCACAGTGTATTAATCATATGCTTTAAAGAAAATCTAGCTCCTTTGTTGACAAAAAAATTAATAAAAATAAAAATGCTGTCACCCAGCAATAATGGCAACATCAACTTTGTTTCTGCATTCTGGAAAAACCAATTGGTCGTGTCAGTATGGGGAAATTTCTCTTGATGATTTGCATCTCTGTTACGTCAAACCAGACTGGAGATATGATTTCATTTATTTGCTGTGGGTCCCCTTCAGCAAACCATTGTCATTTTGTGAATTACTGGTTCTTCAGAATAAGACACATCACTCAGCCAAGTTTGGTCAAAATCAGGTCAGTAGTTTCTGGGATCTCGCTTGTGACAAAGGAGATAGAGATGGATAAACTGTTCTAATAATGAATAGGAAACTGGTTCTGAGCATTCACACATTGTTTGCCGCATTCAGTTGAATGTCAGGTATGAGGCTAGAGTTAGAAAATATGCATCCATCCCCAGGAATCCGTCATCTATTGTGTGACAATCACATTTTATTTTTTTGTCTACACGAGACATTCTCTGTGAATATGTACCAGTGAAGCGTGGGCAGAACAAAGTTGTCTCTTCTGTCACTGTGTGGGTGATGGTGGTGGATTTGTACTAATACACACTAAATATTAGTCTGAGGGAGTATGAGTAACATTTTTCAGGGCTGAAATTTTGTTATTTTCTTGTTGTGATGACTAATTGCAAAGCTACCAGAAAATAACATTAATTGTCTCTGTTACACACAGTAGCAGAAATCATCCAGCTTATACTTTGACTCCAATTTTATAGGTTTTGGGGCATGATTTGACACAACTTCTAGACATCCTTTCCAGCTGAATGGACGGTTAAGCATCAAAAGTAGCAGAGAGCAGATACATGAATACACCAATTGAAAGCAGCTCACGAGGCTTTAGGACATAGCACTGATGCTTATTACACTGCATATTTCCTAAAGACCAAATAATTAACAAAGCATTTTCCCCAATTAGATTTTCATTACCCATTTGGATAACCATCAATGACCCTATTTTAATAGACATCATCCCTGGAGTTGTATTGAATATAGTTATAAGGGGTATAGTTTGTCTTCACACTCAATGGTGAATTGTGAATAACTAAAAGGCTTCAAATGGGGAGATGTCATCTCTCTTGGGAATGCTGATAGCCACTATTGTTCCATTCATACAGTCGATTGCATGCCTGTAAACCTCATCAAAGACAATGACACACTGATCAGGAACATTCATGTTGCTCTTGTTAGACTTCCAAGATGCCATTATATCTTTCTCATCAATGTCAGACTGTAACGTAGACTGAATAGGGTGTAAATGATTGTTGAAAAGTGCAATTTCATACCACTTATAATGCATACCTAAACGTATATAGATGTTGCTATATATTGTGAAATTCTGCTCAAAAGAGAACTTACATTATGCTATTTAGGTGATTTAACAGCAAATTCAGTATCTATAAACACAGTGCCTCCCTAAGCTGTAAATCTGAGCATCAGGACTTGAATCATGATGTCATCATCAGGTGACCTTTTTGGAGCTGATCCAGTGAGACTGAATTAATGAATGACGCTGTGGGCTCAGAGGATTTTTCATTTTAAATATTGCATCCAAATGAGTGTTATTTGAATGTAGGGCTTTCAGCTGTGATTCAGAAAATGTCCCCGTGTCCCAGTAAAATCACCATGGGTGCTGTCACAGTGTCCCAGGAGTTGTGTTATTATTCACTGTCTGTGAAGCAGCTCCAGGATTTGTCTGTAGATGACATCAGCACTACAGTCTGACTCTCGGCTTTTCAAGGAAAGACTATTCATTTTCAGATTATTAAGCTGTGGAGTGCAATATTACACAAAAACGTGTTTAATAGGTGTGTGTCCCTTTCAGTGGTCAGTCAATGAAATTTAAATAAATCAAACATTTTTGTGATTGCAGTTTAATAATCAGAAATAGTCTGTTATAATCCATGAAAATAAAGTCATTTTGGGGCACACATTTAATCGCCCATGTTTAAATGTCTCTTTTGGCTGGTGAATGTCCCACGCCAACATAGCTTGCTAGGTATTTTCAGCTAGTAGTCCATGGCTCCTGTGGATCCCCTAAAAAGTCAAATGAGTGTTTATTCTTTTTCTAAGTGGAGAGAGGACTTTAATGGACTGTGATTCACACATAGACCAGAAGCCGGTACAGCACAGTACTGCATATCACCAAGATTTTTAGTGTGGTAATGAAATAACAGGTTAGCTATAGAACGGTTTCAGCTTGGTTTTCTGTTTCACAAACAAGTGCATGTTGCGTCTGACAAAATAGAGATTTTCTGGTATGTGTACAGTGCAGGTGTCGGGTAGATGCATTGCATTGTTATCTGCAGACATGTCATTATGCATTTCAGAGCCATATCTAAGGAAGCGGGAAAATACGTGAATATGTGAGGACTCTTCAACAACACTCAGGGTCTTTTGTACTTTGTATTGAGGTTTGGATTTCCCTTGAGGACTCTTCTCCTCGGCAGGAGGACCGTGGGAGGTTTGCACAGGCCAAGCTAAGACTCCCCTCTCCTACACACAAATTTCAGAGATTAAGACTTAGGATAGATGAGAGAAAGTTGAAATTTGAATATTGTTGTAATTGATAAATTCTTGATTTACAAAGGTGATGCTATTACCCCTGCTAATATTCCTGCAATAAATATGAAAAGTAATTCAAAGTAAATTGTTCCATCATTCCTTTTATATAAAAGCTTCTCATGATTGTAAAAAGTTAATTAACTGGATGCTCAACAACTTTAATGTTCTGAAAGGTTATTTTAAGTTTGCGTCCGCTATTTTGATTAAACAGACCCTGAGGGCTTAAGTTCCGAGCCATCAAACCTAAACCTAGCAACTTACCAAGTGCTCAGATCTATAAGAGGGAAGCTGCCGTTAACGGGCGTGTCTGATGATTTAATCTGACAAATAAGGCTATTCAGTCAGGGGTAGTTATCAGAGGCAACAGGGTAGACATCCGGAAGTAGGCAGTTAGAAGCTAGGCAAGTTTCCTCGACACCAGCTTAAATAGTCTATAGAGTTTCTAATAGGGCAAGATCCCATAGAACTAGAGCTCGGACCCTTTAAATGGAGAGCTGGTCCACTGAGTCCTGTATGGGGCTTTACTGGCTGTCTAACAGTAAATATGGGTGGGCGATATGGCCCTAAAATAATAACACAATATTTCAGGGTATATCTGCGATAATGATATTCTTGAAGATATGACAAATACTGAAAGATATTTATTTTCTTTTACGGATGCCATATCAGGGTCCAGTTTTATAATAAGATTTTTGAAGCCTTCCCTCTCAACTGTTTGGATTGGCATCCTATCTTTAGCCAAACAAAATATGATGGCTTCAGTAATTTCTTTCTAGCGTCTGCTTTTTCTGTCATACGGACGGAGTACTTGCCAAAGATTCTGCCGATACTATGCTGAGCCACTGTAGTTTGCCTGCTTGGTTTAGAACTCACAATAGCTATTGAGCTCTCCTCATGGGATTTTTGACTCTCCTCGTAGTTCTGCTTGAGGTGGTGAATTAAGTTTGTTGAATTNCCCCCCCCCCCCCCCCTTTTGTTGTTACAGTCTTCTTGCACTCCTTACATGTTACTGTGGTTTGTTGTACATCTGATCTTTTGTAACCAAACCACTTCTAGACCACTGAAGTTGCTCCCCTTTTTGGAATGAACTCCTCCACCATGGAGAAACTAGCAATGTTACTTTTGCTTTCAGCCATGCTTGTTGTTGCTGTGCGTAACAGTATGACGTCATTACGTCAACAAGTCGGAATATTGTGATTTTCACAATATTAATTTTAAAAAATCATATTAATATACCAGTATTATTGTGAACAATATGATATGTCACACCTCTAATGTGCTTCATTTTACTCTTGTTGACAACTTGCTTTGATGATAGATGGAAGTTTTCACCATTTGAAACTTTGCAGTAACTTTGTTAAAATTGCTCTTTTGCCAAACCCTGATCTTATACATACCATACTTACCTTCCTTGTGTCCTCCACTTTGACTCTCATTTTTTCTTTTTCAATTTTGTCTAAAATATTATATGTGTCCCTGGATGGGTTTTGTGCTTGGCAGTATTACACGTTTTTTAAAGATGTTTGCTGATATTTTGAGAATAAACCATTTATTGTTATTAGTCCACATACTTTGAAGATTTCTTCCAGAAGACAGGCGGTCAAACTTCTTTTAAGAGTGGGACTTGAGTACTTATTGAAAAGATGAAGCATCTTCTTTATATGTCTTTATATGTAATAATACACTATTATAAATCTGTACATTTTTTACTATGCAACTGCACCACAATCTGGTTTCCACTTCTTCTCTCTTCACTAAAAAGAAGCTGTTTCTTCTTTCTTCTTTATTCACACAAAGAACTAGTTCTAAGAATAGCAACATGTACACATTAAATGTTGAATGAGTCATTCCCATTACACTGCTTAGTGTACAATACAAGGCAGCTGAAAGAAATTGTCTTTAGATTTTGCTTTTAGAATTTAGTGTGTGCTCTATAGTAGAGGTTTGCATTAATGCAGAACTCCCACAGGCCTATCTGGTCCCAATGCAGTTTTGAGTGGCGTGGGTATGTTTTAAAAGCTGCGGGCGGTGACGTAGGAATGCTGTGGGTGTAATGAAAAAATAATGATTGTTGTAAACATTGAGACTGTGGGATATTTCATTGATAAGCTGGACCCCAGTCAGACATAAGCAGAATGTTGGGATGATGGAAAAAAAAACGAAAATCTTTTAAATCTGTGAAGTGGTGTCATAAAGTTACAATATGTAACCTTTTTCAACAAAGAAATTATGCAACAAATTACATTCATGTCCTGCTGTTTGCCTGAAATTGGCTTTTCAATGATTTTGGTTTCATTTCATTTTCTGGGGGCGTGTTTCTGATGTTGGCACAGTTGAGGAGTCTATTGGCCACAGCTTAGAGAACAATGGTGAAAATCTAAGAGACACAACTGAGCAAAATGTGTATATGTGCAGCAGACAGAACCCGTTATAAAACGAGGTGAACATTGACATTGCTCGCAGATTGGCTGCGTTGGCTGCATTTGCCACCTGCCTCTACAACACCTTTGATGGCTTTATAGATGCTGTTTACCTCACCCTCAGGCTACATGCTGTTTCTAAGAAGACAGCTCATCAACATGAGTGACAAGTGAAGGAGTGGGAACTTGACCAACTGTGGGGGTTGATTGGGAGAAATTATACTCTACATGCCTCGAAGCAAAAAGTTGCATACTATAGATTTAATTCTATTTTTAACCCTTTTTTAAATCTAGTATAGATGTTCTTTTTCAGCAGTTCCCTTCTTTATACTCACACAGCTACTTAGTGGTTTCCCAGTATAAGTGAAGTTTTACTGCTGACCACTGTGTAGTTCCATTGGCACAAATGGAGGTAAAGTGCTCAAGGGCATGCTCAGTGGTATTTGCAGAGGGAGGGGAGAGCTCAATGGAAGTTACCCACAGCGTTTACTTCACCCGTACTTTCTCTGCCAGTCCAGGGACTGAAAATGGTGAAATTCCAATCAAAAGCCCACTTCTCAAACATTCACCATTATCCCCTCCTGCACCTGGTCCCTCTTAGTTGTTTTTAAGAGTTTGCTATGGCTTTAACATGACTTAGCTAAAGGCTAATCTAGAAAAGATGTCCTATTAACAAAGGGCTTGTTTTGGTCAAAGGAGTGAAACTGTGGTGAGAGTAATCCCTGTATTATCATGTTTTAACTTCATCCGCGCTTGGATTAAAACCTCCAGTGTGTGTAACGAGACTCATTCTAAAGGGCTTAGTAGCTTGTATAGGCTAAAACACAAAAATATCTCCAAGCAATGTTTGCTGTCATTTTTAACTACAGATTTGAAAAATTTACCATAATTGTATTTTATTATAATGCTAATTCTGTTTTTTTTCCCTGAGAAATACTGTGCAATACATGTAAAACAGATACGTTTCAGTTGATCTGCTGTTGAAACTTATCTAGACGTATAATTTTCTTAAAATATTGTGCTTGTTGTTTAATGTAGGCCACTTTTATTCAAGGTCAATCAAATTCCAAGGCTTTTACCACACAAGTGACAACAATAAACCCCCACCCACCTACACAAAATATTTCTAAAATTGTATAAATTCCTACACAGAAACTAAATATTTACCTGCAGTAATAACTTGTGACTTAACATCATCATTTTAACATTTTTGTATATATCACATCAAGCTCCCTATCAGGAAGCAGTTGCTATATAACAAAGGCTGCCATAACCTTGTGTGCTTTACCCTGAAATGTTGCTGCTTTCGTTCACACTAACAGCCACAGAGGAAGAGTTACACAAGTCGAACCAGGTCTGGAGTTGGCAGGGAAAATCCACTCCAGCTCTTGTTTGAACATGATGGCATGTAAAATTGCCTTAACATTTACAGATGAAAGTGTATGTGTGGAACAGGATAGAGAGACCTTGTATTGTCCAGGTCCAGGTGTCACTGTAAAATTAAGCTTTTGAAGTAGGTCAAGGTATGCTTGCGGGTGGCTCTTTAAATAAACTCTGTTGCACTGGCATGTGGTGCTTCTGTGTCTGGTTTGTTCCAGGTCTATATCCACTTAAAGTATTTGCTAATTTTTCTTATTGTGCAATATTGTAGGCCTAATTAGCTATGCAATCTCAATGATTTACTATTTACAATGTATTAGATTCATACTGTCGTAGTGAAGCAAATACTAATAGGGATTTGTCTTGTACAAAATGACTGTAATATACACCCGTGTCTTCAAGTGTTCATGTTACAATATCCACAAATCAATGAGCAAGCGCAGCAGAGTTAAGTGTCATAGAGAGCAGTGAAGTGTCACTCACTGCCTCTTGCACCTATTTTTAGAATGGATATGTTCAAATGATTACTGAGGAGAAGGCAGATCTTTGCTTCTTCTACTGCTAGTTACTTGTGCTGCTGCTATTGGTACCATTACAGATGCAACTAGAACTATTCTATGACCATCATTACCACTACTGTAGTCACTACTACCTCTGCCACTTATTGTTATTAGCACAAATTACACGGTGGGCGTACGTGCTTGCATTTAGTAACCGGAAGAAGAACCAAAAGCTTACACCATGTTACCCACTGTTTCATCATTTTATTTACATCATGAATTTCAGGGAAAAAAAAAAAAAAAAAGGTGCCATTTTTAATAAATACAAAAAATGAAAGAGAAACATAACGAATTGCACAAATGACAAAGATAATCTTTTTTGTCTACCTTTGCTGTAATTTAACACAGTGTGTGTGTGTGTGTGTGCATGTGCATGTGTGCTGTCAGTAACAAGTGGCGTACTCCACTAGAATGGCACTGATTTAAATTTATGGTTTCATCCGTGGATAGACTTACCTTCCTTGATGCACAAGATGTATGCTAATTGGCATTGGTGACACGGTGAGACGAGGGGGTGTGAAAACGATAATTACAATCAAGATCTGGGTATATTTGGGTATCACATTTGTCATCATGGCCTCTGCTTGAAGTTCCTGACTCAACCATTGTTACTCTAATACCTTTTATTAAAAATAAAAAGGTCAGATTCAAGACATCTTTGTGCTTCAGCATGAATAAAGAATCAGGCTAGTTACTGAATAATCTATAAGAAGTTGGTGAATTTCTCCAATAATACACAAAATGTCAGTGCAATAGTAAAAATACACAGTAGAGGCAAACGCTGCAGTGTAAGTGAACAGATCATTCATACAATTTTTACAAGACTGTCAGAAGCACATTACTATTGTCCTGAAATGTACACAGTAATATTGCTAAACGTGGCTGATGAGAATACAGCTGCTGTGGTAATGTTATCAGGCGATGTTTGTGACTTGGTTTGTCGAACCTCACTGACAAACCATGTCTGCATTCGTTTCATGTGTAACAAGGACAGCCATGAGACCCAAGTAAAGCCATCGCATTCAGAACTGTCAGTGCACCTCGTTTCACCCTGCGCACTACCTCATTAATAACCATCTGGCTGGTCTGTGATCGCCTGGACAGAAATGTGCCAGAATCAGCTCCCTAATGTATATCACACACACCTGGAAAAGCTACATGCTACTGTGGAGTAGTGAAACATTATTGTTTTCAGCTGTTTTTGTAGGCTACTCCATGAAAGACAAAACAAAGCAGAATCCTCTTTCAGGGAAACAGACATGCATCTCTGCTGGAGCAGTCTCAGTAGTTTACAGTCTGTGCATTTAGTGAAAAGGGTAGAGGATATTCAAATGAGGGTCATTTTGTCTATTTAATTGGTGGATTGTGTATGTGTATGCTTTGCTTGTCATTTCCTGTCATTTTTTCATGTTTTGTTGGCAGGTGTTCCTACTTAATTGAGCTCACTTTTTCATGCTCCAAAGCTTATATGCTTTGTGTAGTCTTGTTTCTTGTGAATTCTACAAGAGACAAGATTCTACCTTTTTTTTTTTTCTCCTATGTAGGAAGTATATGGTTGACTGAAAAGTGAAAGCTGAGTCCACAAATTACATGTCTGGCAGAGTTCTGTGAGACACTGAGCAGTCAAGCAGGGTGAACTTCAGGTTGTCTGAGTGCAGACCAACTTTATTTGATAAACACAAGGGACCTATGTTCTCTCAGAATGATAAATACCTGACAGTAGACAAGAGAGATTCACATTCCAAAACCCAGTTACTGTAAGACACAGGTAACTAAAGAAGTAGTATTTTCATGATAATATATGTTGTCATTGTCAAGATATACTGTAATTATGACTTTACAACTGATGTGCAGTTGCAGTACCCTTTATTTTGTACCTTTGCGACTTTAAATATTACAGATTATTTGATTCCACTTTTGACAGCTAAGCAGTATAACTGATCCAATTGTTAATCACCTGTGTGTGGCAGACATTGTTGATATGTATGACATTGTAACGTGAGGCACTTGAGGACTGTGACTAAATTGTACAAATGTCGAGTCCACATAATGATCTCTCAAATTTCTGAAAATTCTATCATCATATGTTAAGAATCACAAAAAATTAAATCTTAACACAATTGTCAGTGTTCCAGATGAGAAGCTGGTGAGAGATCATGTACTTGTTGCAGGACTAGCATCTCAGTTAGCAGCATAAAACTAGCACTAAAGGAAGGAATAAAAAAGGAAAACTAAATTATATTTACATGGAAGATATACAGTTACACAAAAAATACACTCCATACAGTATAAAAAATATTTATAGTATATCAGTATTCATTTTCATCATATTCTTGAAATTTTGCCTTTTGGAATTGTTTCCTGCAATATTTTTGGATTTCCATATGATCTGTGTGTTTTTGGTAGGACCTGAGGTTGAATAGTTTTGGTCTTACTTTCCAAAATGACCAGAGCCAAATGTGCAGTTTTATGACAATTTTCCAAACAGGTTTGGTGTGAACAAGGTCTTGGAAGAACTTTGTCTTCTATTCTGCAAAAATACACTGCAGGCCAATGATAACACAATGGAGCCGCTGGTGGATTTCTGTAGGAGGAGATGTGCTTCTGACTCCAGTTCCAACTGGGGGCTGATGTGGAAGTTGTTCAGTCCAACACGTACCCAGGGGATGTATGACAACAAGCTGACCTATGCTGCCGAGAATAAAATGAAGTGCTGAAAAGAAGGGACAGAGAAGGTTTTCTCTCTTGAGGTGATGTGTGCGTGTGTGTGTGTGTGTGTGTGTGTGTTTAATGTATGCAATCGGCTTCTGCTTGTGTTCTATCACACTGCTATGGTATGTTCTATTTATATGCTGCTGTATGCAAGTGAGATGCATGGAAGGTCATAGTGAGGTGAAGGAGGGTGAGGACCTTTTTTCAAAATGGAGAGCAGTTTTCACCAGCCTGTGCAGACAGCTGTCTAGACAGCAGACCTTCAGGTATTTAATTCTTTGCATCGGTGAGCAAAGACAGTCATAAGTAAGAAATGGCAATATAAACTGTCACCCCCCCCCCCCATTTGTAGTTTAATTTATTTCCAACTGTAGAGAAAAAGCTTAAATTTACAGAGAGGAGTAGCAGTACATATGGTGAACAACCTGCAAAAACAGCTTATATTATAAGGAAGGAAATGGGTAATTGTGTTTGTTTATCTCTCTCTCTCTCTCTTTCTGTTTTTCTGTCTCTAAACAACAGATAGCCTAATTGCTAAGTCACTAATTGTTTAACCCACTAGTACTACTGCTGGTGCATTCTGGGAGGAGAGGGAGCAAATGAGGTGAGGCAAAGACAAGGAGACATAAATGATGAATGTGAGATGACTCCTGTTGGATCTTGAACATGCGTCCCTCAACCCTCAGAGCTGTCTGTGCTACTGCATTAATGATCTAAATGACAGACGTCTTAAATGAAGATGAGCGAGCCAGTTGGTGAGATAAGGGAGAAACAAAGGGAGAGAGCATACATTCAAACATGTTGACAAAGAGACTGAAAATATCAGATAAATGGAGAAGTACTGCTTTTTGTGTGGATGTGAATGGCACTGCAGGAGAATAACAAGGTCAGCAGATCTTACTCTCTTTATACTGTGGGCCTACACATCAGAAATGTATTCCATTAGCATCAAATAGAATTGCATCCATACAGGTGCAGTGTTTTACACATACTTTACCCCTGGATATCAGGGTTTGCTTTTGTGGTCAGGTTTTCATGCTGAACTTATAAAGGCGCTTTTGAAGATTATAGCAGTAAAATATTATAAGGCTCGACTTTAGGACTTGTTTCCATTTAGCTTGGAATGGATTGCAGTGTAGCATTTATGTTTACTTTTCTTCAGTATTGTTGGAACGTTTCTTGTTGGTGCTCAGCTACAGAAAGTCCAAATCAACAGAAACCTAACTTGACTGTTACAGAGAAGGCAATGGGATTATTATATAATATTATATATGGGCACTTGGTAGGGGCCAGTTAATAGGTCAGGTAAAGTGAGATAGGTAAAGGGGATAGATAATCCTCATGTGTGTCATTCCATCCCAGTGAAGGGCCTCGCTTGCAGGTGAAAAGAAGTTTAACCAGGATTCTAATTCGATGCGCAAGGTTTATTAAAATGCAGGTAAACACAGCAACAATAATAATGCTTTAACTCTCTGGTGAAACGAATCCAATCTAAAATGAATGTTAATTTGAAGACAGTGGTTTATTCACAGCAGCAGCAACACATTCCTTAGACTGCAAGCCAAAGGACTATGTTGCTATTCACAAACTAGTCACTCTGTGTATTTGGAGCATATATGTGTCGGTTTGATGCTCATCGTTGTCTACTTGTTGTTGAAGATATTTCAATATTTTCCAATTTCTTTCTGGGCAACATCTTTTACTTTTCATTTGCTTTGAAGGTTGTTGTGCCGCTATGCAACCACTGAATACTGCTGTAGTTTTTGTGTATAAAGTATATGAATACGTTAGAATTTAGTGACAGGTAGTGCCAAATTACTGATAAGCCATTTCAGTGGGTGCCAGTCACAATCTGACTGATGAAATGTGTGATTTTTTTCTCAGCACAAGACGTGCAACCATTTTGTAGTATGAAGGGAACTTTCTGTGATGTGAAACTAGAGGCAATTAGAGAGTGCGGGGAGAACCCAGGAAGAAACTGACAATATACAGCAACAACACCATGGCCTATGCTAAATATTTAGAAATAATGTTTTGAATGGTATTGTACCACATACAGTATGTTCTATAAATAACAAGAAATACACAGGCTCTGTTGACTTCACAAGCTTCTCTCTTTACTTATTTATTTATTTATTTTACAGCTATTACTGCAGAGGTAACAAAAACTGCTGGTCCATGTGAAGCTATGTTTGCACAGTGAGGTCACAAGAAAAACCTCAGTAGAGTAGGGGTAACCTTTATGATGTATCCTTTTTTGATCTGGTCAGTGAGATTAGCACAGTGATTTAGATTGGCAGTTGTAGAGTACTGCAGTGTGCTTCTGAATGTACAGTATGTGATAACCAGAGGTATATCCTCCAACCAATAATATTTTCTCTGTGTTTGTAGGCACAGCTTTAATGAAGAAGCAGACCTGCTAACATTCTTGCAGAAGGGACCCTCTTCAACAAGTATGGGGTCACCATGGAAACCATTTCTCCTCCTGTCTGTCATCAGTGGCCTTTCAGGTAAGAAATTCAAAAGGTAGTGTTCACAGATAATAGTAAGAAAGAAGTTGTATAGAATAATCTTCTTAAGCACTGATATTAGAATAAATGTCAGTATGCAGTGAAATTTACTGTACTGTACATGGCAGTTGTAAATGTGACAGCTGGGAGAACTATCATTTATGGATATGATAGGGAGCTTGTCTTTTCACACTAGGAGAGGATGAATCCACATCTTTGAAATGATGAATTTTGCATTTAAATCTGAGAAGAAGTGAGGATAAATTGAGCGTTCCTATTCTGTTAGGCTTTTGAGTCTCAGATATTTGACTGGGTTTTCCACACCTTTTCAGTAAAGGTGTGTAGGTGCCAGAAAAAGCTTTAGCCAGTGATACAGCCACGTTACTACTGCAGTTTCACAGTCCTGTTTACATGACATAATTTGAATAGCAGGGTTGATTGGCCTGACAAATATTACCTGATAAATACTTTCCTACTCAATAAAAAAAACTCCATTTAGTGGACATGCATGCTTGCACAAAGTAAATTTGAAGTATCTGTTTCTTTAATGCTTTAGTTGCCCAGTAGGAATCAAAACCTCAACATGGCAGGACTCTGCTTAGACTAGTGTGATTAGATGTAAGTTTCAGATCAAGTGTCCCACTTGGTCAGTCTAGAGCATGTGTTGCCAGTCTGATGGATTCTGCCCTTTTAATGCTTCTTACAACCTGCCAAAGCAGGGTTCATGCACTCTGTGGCTCTCTCTGAGCTTCGTTTCTGGGAGTCACACAGCGCTCACCTCACTCGTCTGCTCGTTAAACCATACTATTAAATGGAAACAACTGTTTCTTAAGTTTTGAGCCTTGTCTGTCAGGACTGTTAGATTCTGAATAAATTATGGGCATCTTTAGAGGAGAAAGTCTGGGTTTTTTTATATGTTGGGTATAACACTTTGGATGAGAAGACTGCTATAGTAAGTGTTACAAATACAAGGAGGTTAGTGAGGTCCTACCTAATGTGGAAGAGTTTTGAAAGGTGACATTTTGCATGCCATAGGTTTATGGCCTGCTGTGTTGTGTTGATGTCATGGCAAGAATCAGGCTTGGCTCCACTATAGCTTGTAAAGTCTGTTGAAGGGCAAAACCAGTATGACGCAGAAGGTTATTCATTGTAACTCTAATTCTATGGAATCTCTAACATTGTCACACTGCTGCCCTTTGAGTAAGTAACTTTGAGGATGCTGGCCTTGGGTAAGACAGCAATTGGTGTTCATAGGACTATTTCTGTTGGCCATACTGGGCATATTGCAATGACTCATTTCCATCTAAGTCTCCTGAATTTCATTGGCATTTCAAAAGGTAATTATTATATAATTATTTTCTAAGAACTGTATTGTAGGCAAATGTTAAGATGATTTATACTTTTGATTGTGGTCCATAGTGTTTTACATTCAAGACAGTGAAAATAGGTGTTACCTAATTTGTTGTACACTGTTGCAGCTTGCACCATTGGATAGTAATCACATGTGCTTACATAAGCAGAAAAATAATGCACTGTACAAAAAGCAACAGTAAAAACATGAGAGCAAAGCTGTTTCAGCGTGATCTTTGTTTAAGGTAAGGAGCAGTGTAAGGCTTCTACAGTGAGAGATAGAGTAAGCCACTTGCATGACAGCTGTCAGTGTGAAAGCCAATTCAACATCATAGTATACTGTACAGTAATGCATGCTAAAGGGAAGACAGGCCTGTGATTTTATTTGCATAAGCACTTGGAGGGTTGTTGTAGTCTAATCATAAGCATTTTAAACAATTGTCTTTAATGTGTAAATCTTGCCTCCACATGGTGTTTGTGAAAGTGATTCAAGAGAGGTGTGGGGATGTGTAGGAGAAAAGGTGAGGTTATAATTAGTCACTACCTATTTGAACCATTATCTATGTAGCAATTTATATACAACTTTATCTTCATCAAAATTAGTATACTCCACGAAAATGTATAAATGCAATTAACATTGCATCAACAAACACCATCAAATGAAAACAATGTCACAACAACACATCAGAGTGCTAAATAAAATGCTCAAACCAGTGGCAAACCTCTGGTCATAAAACAAAAACCACAACCAAAAGATTTAAAGATATCTTCACAAGCAATGGACCTCACTGATAAAACAAGAAACTTAAATAACTTAAAGAAATTGCTTTATCAACCTTGCACACACTGTTGTACTCCATCTCCACCTTGTTTTCTACTCTGTGGTGTCATATCTTGCTTATGTCATCCCTACTTGCGAGACTCATCTGGCTCAATAAGTGGGTCAACATTCAACCTCAGATTTATACCAATTTAACAGGTCTTGCTGCTTCAGAGATACAGCAGAGGATAAGACACACTTAAGTAAATTGCAGTACTGACTATTCAACTTCTGGGTCCTGTGCAGTTCTTGAAGCAGATCAAGGCATAATGGAGTAAAATTAACTTCCTCAAGGGAAAACGAAAGACCTTCATTATCTGGTTTTCACACAATGTGCTGCCACCCTCTCAGGATTCTGAGTACAGCATAAAGAAAAATAGTTTTCATTTTTTGATCAGCATTTTAGATTAATAAAGATAAAATGCTTTAGACCACATTATGTGCAAAAATATTCAGTCACTCCAAGTCAATCAGATTGAAGAATGACTCAGAATGAAACATAGTCAAAGTAAATAAAAGAAGAATTTCAACTGTAAGTGTAAATGTAAGTGCAATGACTATTGAAAGCTTTTCAGACCAACACAAGCACTTAAGAGATCTCTCAGACATGTCTCATCTGTCGTGGGTGTCTATCTGCTTTATGTGAGATAACAGGAAGGCCATGGCTGCTACAGTAGGTGCTGTTGTTGCAAACATCATGAACAGAGAAATGGGAAAACTCAATGGAAAATCAACAGACAGACAATTTCTAAACTTAATGCACATAATAACCATCTGCTATTCATATCACTGTGAGTATCTTAAAAAAACTAAATGTACTTTTTAGAGGTACTTAATGGCAACTTCAGCAGCATTCTTACTGCAAGTAACTTTCAAAACAGTATTTAAAAACAGACAGAATACATACTGTAAGTCCTATAACTTTTTAAAATTTTATTTAATGAATCATTACATTTAAAAAAAATAAGCCATTAGCAGAAAAGCTGGAGATTTTCTCTTTATCAGGTCTTCAACTAGTTTATCAAGTTAATAAATAGGGACTTGAGCTTGAGCAGTTAATTTGTTTCCGTTGAGTAAATTCTGTCCATTGATTTTTGATCTAAGGGTTTGGGTTCCATGGTACCTTGGGTGCACATAGTTTGCTTTGCTCTGCTTGTTCATTATAGGTATCTCAACCCTCTGTTACTACATTGACTCCTGTTGTCTTACTGCTTTGCCTCTCAGAAAAAAATTGCTAGGCTTTTTCTCATAGGCTTTACTGTGGGATTGATTTTTCCACCTTTACGTTCCATATTCATGTGGAGAGAAGTATTTGACCATGTCTACTTTTGTCTCAACCAAATTGCCATTTAAGCCATCAGAGGTAAACATATCTAGATTGTCTGGAACACAAACAATTAAAATATTCCAACAAACCTACAAGCTCATGAAATCAGTCTCCTACTGTGGTACACTGTGTATCTGAATGGCATTACAAGAAAGGAAAGGCTCTTTCGGGAATGCTGTTCATGTTTTTACATTCAGGCAAATTTAATAATATGTACATTTTTAAACTGCAAGTTATTAACCTTTCAGCAATGATGATGTCTAAAAATAATTTCCAGTGGATGAACATTAAATTATATTCGCACTGTTTTCACATTAGCATACTGTGTATGCATGAACAAGATTACCCAGTTTCATATGGTATGGTCAAGTTTGTCTGCTGTTTCCAAGTACAGTAGACAAAATACATTTACAGCCTGGGTTTTTAAGCACTCAGACTTGGATTGAGATTGTCTGGCCACTCTTTGCATAAGGGTTGTGAGTTTTTATTGAGCTAATCAATTTGTGGTCCTGAACATTTGGATTAAAACAATTCCGGTGCAATATTTTCGTTTTTATTGAATGGAAAATTGATAATATCCACAAGCAGAAAAATGCATTATAATGTCGCCCACAGTGATGATCACAATATTTCCTGTACTGCATTATCCCATTTTGTCCATTTATGCAATTCTGGTCTGCATTTTCTCCCCTATAAAGTCTTCTTTTTTTTTTGTTTTGAATGAGAGAGCCAGGAGATATAACACAGTGTAGACAAATGAAATTTTATGGGCATCACATAAAAAACCCCAGAAGAAGATACACATCATACATCAGTATTGTCCTCAGGCATATTGTTGTCTTATAACAACAGCAATGACAGCTCTTTACTTTTGTTTGCTTTCTTTGTTCTTTTGTCTTGGGAGAAATTTTCTGAGCCTGATCCCTGTTTGGTTATTTTAGAGGGATGACTCTCAGTGGACTTTTATCAGATCTCCTGAAGGAACTTGTATTTCCTGTCATCATCCATCCACACAATAGCAGCTGAGCATTGCCTTATCAATAACTGAAATCAAATCAGTCAAATTAGTGTTGCACATTGTGTCTGCAGTGCTGATATTTTTGAGGGAGGGCTGTTCATTTTACCCAACAATTACTTCACTGATGTTGGAACATAGGTAACAAAGAAAATCTATAAAAGTAGTGGTTTTCCACTTTAGTCAAAACAGCACTGAGAGCTGAGTATGCTTTTAGCCCTCACAACTGTCAGAAATATGTCACATTTTAGTAAGAGTGCCGCACTTCAAACTGGTTTTCAATATTATCAGCAGCAGGGGCCATGAACAGCCACTCCCAGGGGTGTGATGCGGCCTTTGTCTATTATGATACTTTTGACATGATGGTTTGTGTAATGGATTATTGACCTACTGTTTTGGAATATTCTGAAAATGCTCATTTTGAAGACAATAGTTCCCATGTTCTATTTTATTTTCCTCTGTACATGCCTCCACTGCCCAGTCCCTTTTTCATTCCATAGATATTTAAATCATGCAGAAGCAGAGAGGGCAGCACAATTAGATTTCTCTCATGTTTAAAAGTGGGCTGGGCAGGCATGATGTCTGGGGCCATTTTTTTCCTCCCCTCTGATTGAAATCCAATGTTGCTTGGAGTGTTAAGTGTGGAATGGTAATTCAACTGTTTCTCAGCTAACTCTGAGGTATCTCAATACCTCAGTGGGTTGCAGGGAATATAGATGTGTAGTGCTATATAAGTGATGCATGAAGTCATTTTCACCAAGGGCAAAAGAGTCATGCGCCAGAAATATGGTTGCGTATGGGGAAATGGATGAATATTTGCATGCACTACACAGAGCTGGACCATGCAGTGAATATATTGCTGCGATTGTGTACCTTGAAAATAAACATTAAAATACGGAGTCACTCCCAAGCCATAGAGGTTAACTGCAATTCCCAATGGCCAAACATCCCACTAACCCAAATAGTGAATGCCTAAAACAATAATGAGTAGTTGCAATTATGCAATTTATTAACTTTGTACATACAAACACACAAACTTTGAGATCTATTTTTGGTTCCAAAATCAGGGACTGATGGACTCTCTCCAACTGGCTGGAGAACCTGAGTTGTGACAGCCTCTCTTACACTCACAACTTGAACCAAGGAAATGAAAGAAAAAAAGAAAAAAAAAAAGCCATTGTTGATTTCTCTAAGTATGAGGAGTTGGGCACAACATTCAAGTCTTGGCAGTCAAGCTTCTTTGGTGTGTATGGTGATCAACACTATAATCGGTACCCAGGGATTTTGAATATGGCATTTCAGAGTACATACAATGAGCTTGTAAAAAATATAATTAACAGAGCCGGGTAGAGACTTCCATGCTTCCCATTAAGAGGTATGACAACATAATACCATACATCATACCACTGTGGTTTCATCATTACTCTGGCAAGGCTGAAGCAACTCATACAATCTCCATAGTACACCAAGGATCAGGAAAAAAGATGGGGTTTTAGTAAGAAGTCCGCTGTGATAGGAGGTGAGGTGAGGTTGCATATGATGTATGGATTGTTCTATCTGTAATGATATTCTGCTGAATAAATGGTCTCAAGGATAATCAGCTTCAGTCAATATAATCTCCCTGTGAAGGTCTTCATTAATCTTACAGGCTATGGCTAATCATGTCCGTATACTTGAGCCCCCATGAGCGTCTCACCTACTTACTGTATGTTATTCTAATTAATTTTTCACACCACAGTCCAGAGGCTGCAGACAAGCCCAATGCTCACACATTGTCACCCGTGCTGTGCCAACCCAATGACCTAATACAAGTAGATGAGTTTCTCACTGTTTCTCCAGGTCTCCCCTCTGTTCGCTTTAAACATGTCATCTTCTCTTAGCCTCACCTTCACCTCTGTTATTGGAGTGTTTGCATGTCAAGTCCCTTTTCTCAAAGTCATGTAAGTCTCCTCAGTTGGTCATACTGCATGATAACTTAATTTAATGCTGAATTTGTATACCAAAAGGTGATCTCCATTAAAGTAAACCCACAGTCTAACATTCCTATGATAATAAGGACAAGGTAACAGGAACATTTGGCTTTTTGTTCTTTGTTCAAGTATAAAATGGCCATTGTCTCCTTTGCTGATGTTATCATGAAGGTGGTGTTAAGACCTGAAACGATCACCGATGGCATCGCTCTTGAGCTCCCTGAAATGCAGCAGGTGCAGCCCTTTCTACAACAATGAGTGTTTCTGATTTTGCACTCTCTGAAAGATAGGGATCAGCGGGATCTGCAAGGGTCATTGCTTTTATCAGATGAAGGTGACAGCTGACAAGAGGAAGTGTCGGCATCAGTAGTCAAACAAACAAAAGAGACTTTTTTTTTAGTATGCTGCATTTGTCAGAATTTACCCCCAGTCTGGAATGGTATTTTCCCGGGTTAAGGAATTAGACCTTTATAACTTGCACTCGCCAGAGTAGTAAGCAAAATGTATAGGCTCTTATTGACAGACTATCCCTGTAAATCTTATGTCACACAAAGGGGAATAAGAGGCCATTGCCACTTTTAGTGATCTTTATTTTTCTTCAAGATTCCTTCATTAATTAAATTGACGTCTTTTGGGTGCACACTGAAAAGCTTTAATTATGAGTATTTTTATTGAAAGAAACATGCATGCAACTTATTCATGTCACTTATTTTCTCTGCTAATTTATGAGTAAACAACTAAATGAGAATCCAAATATCCCCAGTTACCAGTTGTTTTTAGTTGGGGGCAACCCTGCAGTCAG
Organism: Maccullochella peelii; assembly: GCA_002120245.1. Classification (NCBI taxonomy): domain Eukaryota; kingdom Metazoa; phylum Chordata; class Actinopteri; order Centrarchiformes; family Percichthyidae; genus Maccullochella; species Maccullochella peelii. Next base: position 3,209 of record LKNJ01002427.1, on the reverse strand, counting down.
GATTTGTAAGTGGCATGCCAGTTCATTACTGTGGGGACGCCTAGCTACACTAAGTACAATCCAGTGCATCATCTTCCACCCCCACAAACAATAATAGGGGATGGAAAATTCAATACTGTGGAGTACAATTAAGCAGCACTGCAAAAATACAGCCTCTTAATATGATTAGTGAGTCAAATCAACACCTCTTTGACACTGTGGCAACATAACTGAATATGTCAGAATTGTGACAACCTAACCACAAAGCCATGTTCATATGAAACAATATAGCTTGGCTCATGCACTTTGCTTACTATGCTAAAATCCTGTTCTCTCTACAGCTGAGTATGTCACATATGTACAGTGATAAACAACCCTGTGGAACTGTTCATGACTTTCGCTCGGTCTGAATCTGCAACAAGATGTTGCTTTAATGCAGTAGGGAGAAGTACTTGCATCCCAGTCTGTTATTGCCAGTTTTTGCAATTGTGTGATCCACTACTCTTTTTGTCCAGTTCACTTCTCTTTGTCCAGTATTGCTTAGGGCTAGGAATGTTCAGGTATCTAACAATTTGATTTCAGGTGATTTATTTCTGATGTGGTTTCCATTTGTTACTGTAACCACATTCACAATGACATAATCATCATTATCAATTGTGAATAAAGTCTAATGAATTTACTAACATTATAATTTATTACCACACCAGAAGTATGCCAACTGTCACTGAGATGATAGGGCATGTTTACATCTCCCATTTAGTAAGAGAAATGAGCCCTTTGTCTGACAGTATTTTGAACCTTGACTGTATCAAATCAGTGCAGCTGTCATCTTTTAACAGGATCAACAAGCTGTTTCCTTGTCATCACTCATTGCTTTTCTCAGCCACACTGCAGCTGTCACAACACAGCAGAATTGTGATGTTTCTAAGAATCAGTCATTTTCCTAACCCTAGTGTTGCTATAATGTACTGTAATGTAGATCCTCAAATTGTGGACCTAAATGATATGGGAGGGACAAAACATCATCATTATAATGCTCAGGAAGTTTTTACATAGCCAAAAGATTGCAAAACATAAATAAATTAATAAAAATTGTCACAACAGTGTTTGCAATATAAAAAGTACATGCTGACAATCAATGAAACATAACCAAAAGGAGAACAATAGTTAGAATAAAGAGACATTAAACCCAGTAATTGCTGGTAAATAACGCTCTTTCAAAAACATGGCTTTTGAGAAATGTCATAATATCACTGCGTACCAGGGCTTCTGAGACTAATTTGATGCTAGGAAACCAATTGTTCAGCAAAATCATTGTTCACCATCTTTAAGTTTGAGATAATTGGTATGGCACGTTAAATGTATGTTAGACATCACAAAATGTGGTAATATATCTTCATTTTATGATTAAGGTGGCATTCACTCAACTGAGCTAAAGTGAAGAAATAGGTGTGTTAGTCTGTTACATTTTGTCTTACTACCTGTAGTCAATATGGTTTTGAACTTTTCCAGCTGTCAGTGAAATAGTGGAAGGCGCTGCATTGTTTAGCTAACCATGGGCATCAGCAGTGGGAATGTGGTTTACACCTCAATTGAGCCAATTCTCAGTAATATAAAGGATTTAACTGACTATCAACCAACTACTTACAGTATTGCTTTTCTTATCAATTTTCAAACTCACAATAACTTTAATTTCAAATGGAGTTCCATATCTTGCTTCTCCCCATAATATGTAATACAGTAATTGCCTGCTCTCCATTTGTAGATAGCACTATTTTTGCTGCTGACAAGTCCCCAAGGGCACAAAATTATTTCTCAGTTTTGTTCAGTTCTTTCACAACACTTTATCATGTAGTGTAAAACACTCCCACCACCCTATGCAGGACTCTGATTAAACTCTTACTGAGCTCCAAGATTCTAGTCTTTTGCATTTTTCCATATCATCAGTAATTTCAGCTATTTGTTTTAGCTGTATTGTACAGTTGCTTTGGAAAATATGTATTGATAATCAGCTGTCATGGGGTAACTAATTGTGGCTGTAACCTTGAGTTGTTACGTTTATAGTATCATAAAAGACCACACATTGGCACATTACCCTACATAAAGTGGATTGACTTCCTCAAAAGTAAGTAGTAGAAGAATATGGTGACAGCAATGACAAGTGACAGCCTCAACTGAAGTTTACATTTCAGATAGGATGTTATTCTGAACCTCCATGGACTTGTTTTACTTAAAAGGAAGCTGTTTCTCTCCTTACCCTTTTATTCAATTTGAGACTTTGATGACAGTGATTTCCAGAATATACAGAGTATCTGTTTTCACCTAAGGCATCCTAAGTGCCTTTACATGGTACTTCTAATGGCCACTATATGCTAGATGCTCTAGAAAAAGATTGACTGTATGGAAGCAAAAGGGGAAAGACTCCTAGCATTGTTCTAGAAATGGAGAATAAAAAGTTCTCATCAGAAGGTTTTTTTTTTTTGTTAATTTCACTTCTATTTAATAAGTGCCTTGGTGGTGATTTGGAAAATGATTCTTCCATTATGAGAATAATATGCCTTAAAGAGGAATAGATATAGACTCACTGAGGCTTCAAAGCTACAAATCTACACCTTATTGTCTAAATGTGGATATTTCTTCAGAAATCTATTACATCACAGATACTATGCCCATGTTTTTCAACAGTACATGTATTTCCTGCAGACTGTAGGAAATGCACTAAGTTTCTCCACCTATTTCACTTAGAGCTGTCTCTGAATCGTGACACCTTCTTATCCTGCTGCTTCTGCTCTTTTCTTTTCTTTGTTTTTGTTCAGTAATATTTCTGCCTTGTAGAGCACTGGTTTGTTTCAAATTGTTCCTCATACAGTAGCATGGGAACAAAGAGTAGTACTGTAGATTACAGATGTTACAACGTAGTTCTGTAATGGCTCATTATGACCAGGTTTGGACCCAAAAGCACAACTCAGAGAGCAGGCAGGAAAAGGTAAAAGTTCAGTTTTACTCGTGGTCAAAACCAGAAAGGCAAGGAAGGTAAGGCAAACTTATCCAGTTAGGTACCGGGTAAAGGGACAGGAGTCCAAAAGGCAGGCAGGGGTTCATGCAGGCAGAGATGATGGCTGGAGCGCTAAGTTGAAAGCGCATAAGATAATCTGGCGGACAGTGGATGGGATATATATATATATGTGTATATATATATATGTGTGTATATATATATATATATGTGTATA
>LKNJ01002426.1:62328-102441 GCA_002120245.1 Maccullochella peelii | reverse complement strand
TCCCACCCACTGACAGGTGCAATTGTAACGAGATAATCAATGTTCTTCACTTCACCTGTCAGTGGTCATAATGTTATGGCTGATCGATGTATTTGAGGTCATTTATAAACAGTCCACAGGAAAACACTGAAAAGTCAACTGTAAAATGTCCAGAGCAGTACATATACTGGACACAATTCTTTGAAAAACTAATTTAAAATGTTTATGTTCTCATGGCAAGTGTGTCATTAGCAGATTTTTATATTGATATCAGTATGAGGCTCAAAAATCCTGTATTGGCAGGACTCAAGTCATAGGTTCACATGATTGTACAAACTTATATAATTAGAATCTTTACTAAAAGATAACCTATATTATGATGCAGGAGGACCACTTGACCAGTGAAATTCAGTGACATCCATTTCAACTCACAGACCACAAATCCACATTAGCTTTAAAAATGACTAAGTTAGCATCAGATGACAGAAATATCCTCTGACTGGGAGCCAGAGTGTCAAATGAATTTATGTCAGTAGGACTAATATCAAAATTCAGTCCAGGAAAAACCTGCCCCACCTTGGCAGATGATGCCAATTCTAAATCCCTCTAGAAACACTAAGATATTTTGGGTTTTTTTAATAGTGAACATGACCTACTAAAGTTTAAATTCCGGATTTACATCATATTTTAAGCTCATACACTTACTTGTCTCTCGTAAGTTTCTCCTTCATTGTTAGCCAAATTTCCCTCCGTTTATGTGTCAAACAAACGTGTCTACTAGTGCTGCCAGTTTCAATTCAACAATGTCACAGCCGTGCATGACCAACTCGATATTTTTAATAGCCTAGCGTTAGCTCAGTCTTTCGAGCCAATTTCGGGATTATATTCATGTTACGGAAGAAGGTAAAAAGACAAGGAGTAATTTCGTACCTGTATAGACTTTTCCAACAACGTTTATAGTACATTTTCCATCCCCCAGTCCTTCGGCAGCCACGGTCCGACACTTGTATGTACCCTGAGCGGTTTGATCATAGTAGTAGAAATTCACCAGACAGTTTTCAGTGTGCTCGCAAACTCCCGCCCAGCTCGACGCTGATTGGCTACTCCGCCCGTCAATCGGAGAGAAACGTGTAGTAGGCATAGCAACCATAAAAAGGTGGGTCTTAGAGAGTTTACTAGCAGCCTATTGGGTATTTGTCTCCAGGGTAACGCCCACAAAATACAGAACGTAGAAATGAAAGTAAGTATTCTGCCTTTCTGGAACAAGATCAAACAAACCGAAAGCAAAGTTCAGCCAGTTAATAACTTCTGTAACCCACTTTACAGCTTCCCCCCTCCTTTTCTAACTTCACACTAACAGTATTACATGTATATTATGTATCAGCCTGTTCCAGCTCCTCACTGAAGCTATCTGATGATGATTGAATGGGTTTGAAATAGATCTACTTGTCATATAGGCCTACATATACCCCCACATATTCTTAAACACTTATAATACACAGTCATGTATTAATACAACCTGTCTGTTTTATCTGTTATTTTGTTTTTATCGTGAAACTGTTTTATCCAATTGTTAAGTTGTTGTAATCAGAATCTAAAAGCCTAAGCAGGGGCAGGGTTTGCTGTCTATCTGTATTGTCCTTGTTAAATAAACTAACAAATAAATAAAGATATCTTTTTACACACTTATTCAAATTCAAGACTCCATGTTTTTATATTATACATGTCTTGTGCATCATTCTGTACATTCCCCCAAAATTTAGCCTGGTGTACTATATTTGGTACAGTTGGAAACTTTTGCATGTCAACTAGAATTTAAAATAAAGTTGTGTGGGTTTGAACAATGTTTGGCTGCACAATGACTGACCCACTGGTGGTTTGAGGTTTTAGAGGTTAAAAAGGGAGCACCAGAGTATACTAAAACTTTAATGTCCCAGAGGGGCAATTTGGCTTGCAAACAGCAGTCAATAGTAAATACAACAACGAATATCAGGAGAAGTCAGTTAGTGAAGAAAAGAGAAAACACAGGACTCTTGGGACACTTATATACCATGTTATTTAACACCAATACAGGAGGACATGTATATACATGACCTTTTGCATACAGTCACAACAGGTGTAATTTAAAACCACAACACAATTGCTTTGTTAAATTGTTTTGTGTCTGGGATAGCCGTGTCCTTCAGTCACTCTTATAGCTTCAGGGTCCCCCACTGAACCACTGTAATAACTAAGAAATGTGGCTCACTACCTGGCCCTTAAAGGTTTAATACAACACAGCTGCAGCATTGATTTCTCTTATAATGTCACTGTCGGTATGAATAATCTTAGTTATAGTACTAATGATCTGTGTAGGTCCACAGGGAATAACAAAAAATATGCATCCTCCTTGCTGGCTATAAAGAAACGCATAAATGACCTGTTGTGTACAAGCAGAAAGCAGTAAAGAAGTATGTGATTTACAGACATCCCAGGTAGCATTGATTTTACAACCTACACAATGAAATATTGTTTTAATTTAAATGCTGTTTAACGGTTATGTGTGCATGTGATAGACGAGCAGCTTGAAAGATAATGAGACAGCATGTCCATCAAACTAGCACAGGATATATTTCAGGGGTTTAGTGACACTCAGAAAATATGTACAAGGTGGTACATATAAGTCAATCTACTTATCAAAATCAGATAAGATGATTAAGATTCTGACAGTAGTTCTGGGGGAGGTATATGGCAGCAGCACTGGTGAGGTGCATGTTGATTAACAGTGAGGAGGTAAAGCAGTCCTCTTCTTCATCAGTTCTTCAATGAGGCCTGTAACATTTATATGGTGCAGTAAAGTTTTGTGATCAGTTAAGTCATGCTGCTGTGGATGATTGGTGGCAGAAGTACACTCCTGATGCTCAGATCCTCAGAGTGTGTACAGTAGGACACATATTCTTGCAAAAATCAGGGTGTCATCGCCTTAGCTTTAACAGTTGAGTCTGTACTGGGTCTGTCCTAAATGACTCAGAACAAGGTTGTATCTCTCCGTATAACCCTGCTGCAGACCTAACAGGGTGAATTTTAACTCCCAGTGCTTCACACATGGGGACCTTCACATAATGACTTTGTAACAGGAGCAAAACTGAAGACTGATTATGGGTCCGAAGGAGGAAACTGGTCAGAAAAGTGGAATTTATTTTAACATCTGTGCATCAACAAGTACTGTAAAAGAGCATCAACTTTGGATAAAGACTAGCTGATAAAGGTACTATCAAATAAAGGCAAGCCTCTGGTCAGTTGTGTTTTATGCTATGTTGTTAATTTAAATATCGGCTGAGAATTATATGAGAAAAATAGGTTACAAATAGGTAACATTTTGTTGTATTAAGTTCTCACAACAAACAACCAGGTAGTGGATTTAGATAAAGGGGTTGGTGCTGAATAGCTGTGCATAAACTCACTTTAAGACTTTTTAGACTGAGGTTGCAGCTCACTAGTCACTATTTCTTATTATTATTTTATTTGAAATGTATAATGTATGACAGTACATTTCCTGTCAAAAGTACATGCAGAAGTTGTCTTGGTTGACACAGGGAGCCCTGCCACAAGCACAGCTGTTATGACTCACAGCTTCAACTTCACATGTCCTTTCAGGTGCTCTCACACATCAAAGACATGAGCACTGAGAGGCCTCTTCTGGAGGTGTTTATGCTTGATGTGATGCTTAGTGATGCAATATTAAAATGAAGACAGGGTGCAGCAGAACATAATGTCAACACCAGTGAAATATCACAGCACAAGGTTATAGTTGGTGTACATTTCCTGTGTAGTTGCTGAGATGGTTAGATTATCACTTCGTACATCTTCAGACTTAAATTAAGCTACAGCAAGGAAGAGAACATTGTACGTCCAAGTCACAAGTCAAAACATCTAATTTAAGATATCTGTGAGGGTTAGAATTAAAAGATTTAGATCGTGTAGAGTATTTCTTTTCCATATGTTAAGTGTAAGATGACACACAGGCGGGTGACATAAAAGCTGTGCGGTTATACACAAACCGTCTTTCTATAAACAGTCTGACTGGAAGGGTGCCCTGCCTCCATCTGCATACACAAATGAAAAAGAGAATAATTTTTTGAGCCTTTAATCCAGGTAAAATCTTTCAAATAAAATCAAATGAGCTGTTGAATTTAATTATGCATCATCAGTCCCGGCCACCTGTTGGTGTTCCTATTCTTATCCTGTGTGACTGTTGCTTCAGACACCAGCCGATACGCTCTCATTTGTCTCCCTCTAAAGGTCCTTTCTGATCATGTTTCATTCATCATATCAATACACTGTAAACAAATATATTGTGAAAGGCTTTTTCATTATTTCATCTAGATTTTGCAGATGCCAGATGAAGGGCTTTCGCTGGCTAGGTTATTCCACAGCTGTCTGATCAGTAATAGACTTCTTCTGACTGCCTGTACAAATGTTTATAAAAGTGAATAGGAAGCAAACTAAAAAGAAATGGAGAATTTTACTAGACAAAGTGCTGTGTTTGTCCTCTGATGATATCAAGATTGTGGCGTTATTTCCTGTTTTGAACTCAACTTCATGAACCTTATGTTCATTTTTGCAGAAACATTTGGCACACAGCCAGGAAGTTACTGGGCCTCTATTCAACTTGGAAGATGGCAAGAGCAAAACGTATCTACTGACTGAGGCCCAATGTGCTCTGCATCACCTCTCCTCCTGTGTGTCTCCATGTTTCTGCCTCTCCATCAGGCTCTTTCAAATCAGCTTAACTCCTGCTTGAACAGGCTGGCTGATTAAAGCTGCCAAGACAGAAGATGGCCTCCGCTGCTCACAAAGCACAAACACAGTTTTGGATCCAGAAAAAGAAGCTGACTCTCCCCTCAGCAGCCCTCTCATCTCCCCAGGAGATCCAGTGTGTACGACGTCCATCTGTGATAATAAGTGCTTTGTGCCTCGTCTCGGTGATATTACTGCCTTTTGCTGGTTATCCCTCTGTGTCATGTGTCTGCCTCTCTGTGGGTTTGTTGGCCTGCAGGGGAGGTGAACAGAGATATTGCTGCTCGTGTCTGTGAACCATCAGGACAAAATGATGGAGAGGAAGTCACAGCGCCCCCCCTTTTTAAAAGTAGGAACTCCATGAAGATCAAACTTAACACTCATGGTGATCAATGATAATGTTGTTTTGATGTTGTTTCTTGTATGATTGACAAGAATGTGTAACTCTCCATACATATCTCTTGCTTACAGTATGTGCTACTATTCGTGCCGCAGAGTACTGATCAAATCAGCAAACTGCAAATCATCTGTTCTTCTTAGAGTTTTCATTAACTCAAAGTATAATGTACAAATTAAACATTATTTTACTTTATTTTGTACATACACAACTGCATAAAATACAACAACAACGACAACAGATGTGACAGGAAAGATCACGAGGTTGTTAGCCATTAGACCTTCCCCTAAAAAACAAATATAAAAAACATGAACTGGCAAATTAAGAAAAATATAAACCAAACTAAAGCAAAATAAGAGACATACAAAATAAACTAAGCAATGCAGCACCAATCAGCTGATATAATAATATATAAAAAGTAAATGATTATTTACACATTTTCAGTTACACATTATCAAGATTAATCATAAATTAAATTAGGCATAAAAGTACATATATTTATATAGATAACATGAATGTTTGTATTTTGTGATCTCACTTAAGCACTTGACTTCACAGACTGGAAAAAGATACAAAAACAAGATGGATGACTACAGTTTTACACACATTTTACCTGGGAGTTGCACCATTGCAGCATTTGGGACGTTGTAATTAGGGAGCATAATGTCAGTCATTTATTCACCCCCCATCCAGATGGACCACAAGCTGCTTTCTCTGATCTTAATGTCATCCTCTGGGGTGCATCACAGCACGTTCACTTTCTAAATTGTCTGAACTAGGGAGAAGTTTTTGGGCAGACTAAAGGGCGTAATAGGTGCAGCAGACCAAAGAGGCAATAGTCTAGTAAGAGAAGACATCTTCCACACTGCAAAACTTTTAATTGTCAAACTTAAATCAGGACCACAAGCTTGACAGCTAAAAGTTTAGCAATAAGACCATGTGCAGAAACGCTTTTCTCTTGAGCTGTTAGATATCAAACTAATGCAGAGCAGTAATTAAACTCAGACAACCTTGTAAACACAAGAGGGCGCACTGACTCTACTTTCTAAACTTTAACTTGACACACTCAACTTCTCAGTGTGGCATGAGTTGTCTCTGGGTCAGTGTTTTTCAAATTAAGATGTCAGGGGCTTGATACTTCCTCTTTTCATAGTGCTAAAGTGGAGCAATCGTTGTGTTGACATTTCCCTTAGTGTCTGTGTTTATCTGACTGTTTGGTAGGCCTAGTCATTTCAACCAGGTCCTGTTATCATTATTGCCTTGACACAAGTGCACTAATGAGCACTTCACCTCTAATTGGACCATGACATGATGGGAAAATACCACAGGCATGATATGGTCCATCAGCACTTCCACCACAAAATACCCACAGCGCAGACAAGCCCTAAAACATAAAAATACTCGTTTCTGGCTGAGACACCTCTAACACAACCTCAGTGGTTCCAATCCTGGGGGTCAGGACCCACCCAAGGGGTCGCTAGAAAAATCTGAGGGGTCATAAGGTGGTAAAAAGCAAACAAAAACAGGATAGACATATTTACTTTACAAAATTGTGTTTATTTTTTCGGTTGTCTTCTAATCTTGTTTTTTTCCTATGAATAATAATGTTAATGTTACCCTTTTCAGACGTTTAAAAAGTATTCAGAAAAGACAGAGAAGAAAAAAAACAATCTTTGGTTGAACTGGTCACATCCTGTAAACATATGCAAACTGATGAGAACAAATAGCTTGTTTTAAGAAGTCACATTATAGTTGCATCTAAACAACAAACTTGTACTTGGTTTCAGCCTTGAACACCTAACATGCTAATATATAGGAAAAGTAACAATGTTATATTTTATATATTTTTAATAAGTGAATAAATGTAAAATTAAGTTAGTTTTAAAAACACCACATCCGTTTGCAGCTACCTCCATAATCTTAAAAGAAAATAAAACAGGCTTATACCAAAATAAAATTCACACAACAATAACTGTAATTGCTGCAGTGGTGAATATATTCAGAGACATTCATGGGTCATCAAACAGGTTATTATAAGGTCACTGTACTGAAGGGTTACTGCAGAAAGCCAGGTAGTAACTCAAGTAACCAGGTTACTTAAGTGCATGTAAACTCATTGACTACATACCATAATGGAAAATATTCATTCATGGATGACAGAAACCTCAAATATAGTTATGGTCTAAAGTTTGCCCCTCATTACATACAATGCCCCTCTCAGCAGTGGAAAGTAACTCAGTGCATTCACTAATGTACTATCTTTAAGTACTTTACCATTTTATGCTACTTTAAACTTCTACCCTGCCACATTTCAGAGGCGATATTTAACTCCACTACACTTATTTCACAGCTATACTTCAAGTTTTTACATACACAACACATGATCAGTTTATAAAATATCATGTAAAGCAGAAAAATTAGTTTCAAAAATGGAATCAACTATAACACGAAAGTACTGCTTTCATGTTCATTCATCAATAACAATGATCCAATAATATAATAATATAATACTGATGGGGCTCATTCTTCCCAACAAGTACATCTTGCTGATAACATGTACTTTTACTTAGGTAAAATTTTGAATGCAAGACTTTTACTGGTAATTTAGTATTTTTATAGTGTGGTATTGATACTTTTACTTAAGAAAATCATCTGAATACGTCTTCCACCACTTGTCTCTCTCATGTATTATGATGTATAGTCATTACATTCAATGATACATCATGATAAACATCAGAAGGATAAACTGAGGCTACTATGGTTCTCGCTGCAGGTCACCATAGAAACAGTAGCCTGCTTGTGCTTGAATATCAGTTTAGTCACTGGTAAAAATAGTTGCCGTTAAGAAAACTACTGGAGTTAAAACACCACTAAACAATAAAAAACCCTGCTGATTGTTTAAGTTAAAGAAATTACTTGACTGTAGCTGAGTTATTTGACTGTCCATAATGTATTGATTTGACAAACCAAGTCTGTGAAGGTGTCCAGTTCACCCATCTGTAACTGAATAGCAAGTCACAACCACTTTTTTTTTTCTTTTGCTCAGAAGTGTGTGTGAAGTCAGCCGTCTGTCTGGCACAGATGTGTGTTGATGTGCTTCCAACTGTTTGTGGGGAATGTCTAGACCTATGGTCTGGCTGGACTGGGGGATCCTCCCTTACAGCCTCTGAGATCATCACACTTTTAATTAGACCGGATCTGTCAATTAACGAGAAGTCAGCTGGTCTCTTTGAGCCTTTAAAAAGCAGCTGAGTCAAACCTTCAGCAGGATTCTGACAGAGGCTCAAACAAGGTAGGTCACTTTTTATTTCCTCTTCTATCTCTCAGGATTTTCAGACATGAACATGAATTCACTCCTGACACAATCACAAAATCTGATCTGATGTATTTATTCTTTGTGTGTCTCATGCTTAGTTTCAGATTTACAGAAGGATGTCTTCCACCGTACTTTGTGCTGTTATTTTGCTGGCTTGTGCCTTGACATTTAGTGCTGCTCAGAGTGAGTATAATTTGTGTGACATTTGTATTTCATAGTATTTCAGTATTCTGATTGCCAGAAATGTGTTTTTTTTAACGAAGGGCTTTCTGACAATGTATCATGTGTTTTCTGTGCTTGTACTTAATCATGTTTACTCTGTTAACAATTATTTACCTGAGGGGGAACCTATGTCTGTCTTACGTCTGCCACTACGTCAGAAATCAATTTCTGGCACAGTTGTATTATTTACAGACTATGTCCCCAAGTAGAGTATGTTATTGGGGTAAAAATGATGCAAATCTTAAAGGCACAGATGCCATCTTATTTTCCGTACTACATATCCCTCTGTGACATTTTTTTCTGTTCCCACATACTCTTTCTCATAAACAGCAAGCTGCAAAGGACGATGCGGTGCCAAGTACTACAGAGGTTACATGTGCCAGTGCGATTATAACTGCCTGTCTTATGGAGAGTGCTGCAAAGACTTTGAATCTCAATGCACGACAAGTGAGACTTTTCTCTTCCGATATACTTAGAAACATGTCACTAGCAGTACCAGACATTGTTTCTCTGTTGATCTCAACCTACAGACACTAATAACAACATTCTGTGTTACTGATTACACATTTTTACACTCATAAAATGTGGTTTTCATGTTGACTTAGAACTGATTTTCCAAGTTTGCACTGATTTTTTTACCAATCCTCATCACTTCAGAGAGCAACATTTCATGTACTGCCTGGATGTGTTTATATGAGTAACAAAATAATGATATCAGTCTAATATAATCAGCACTGTGTAGTCTTATTGTACAGGTTGGCCGTGCTGAAGCCTGCTGTGTTTGTGTGCAACAGAAAACTCATGTAAAGGGCGGTGTGGAGAAAACTTCAAAAGAGGCCGGCTGTGTAGCTGCGACTCTGATTGCATAAACTACAAGCAGTGTTGTCCAGATTATAAGAGCCACTGTGATGCAGAAGGTAAGCCTTGCCCAACAAATTCAGCATATTTCTGTGTGTGTGTGCATGTCTGTGTATTATTTTCTGCATGTTAACAGATTTCCTTCCCAGTGTCACCATATTTGCTGTCCTTATTAGGTTAAAAGTAGAATACGTCTTTGGTCTCTTCTTTTGTCATGTAGTGGTCATTTGATACATGACCATCAAATACAGTGATGTTCGTGTGACTGCATGGCTGCAAGTTAAGTCAGCCCCCACTTGAGATTAGCACATGTACACGAAAGGTGAAGTGCAAAGATGCCAGGATTAATCTGACATGGCAAACTTGCATGTCCACCAGCATGTGGAGTAGCATGCAATGCATGCAGTAATCTGCACCGATGCATTGGGTTAAATCTGACAATATTTTTTGTCTTGATAATTGCCACAGAAGAAATCAGTGGAGCAGCCAGTGCAACAGCACCAGTGAAGACTAATTCATGTGATAATGTAAATGATAACAAACCCGAAGGTATACTTGACTTGGCAAAAAGGTTGATTTTTTTTAAAAAATTTCAGTCATTTAGGATTTAAGGCAAATTGGTTTTTACAGGGTTAACTCTCTAACCTTTTTTCATGAATGTTCCCACAGAGCCGACTCTGAATGAAGCAACAGAGCAGGCTTCTACATTCAGCGATGGTAACAATGCAGGTGACTATGCTTTTTGAAATGTACTCAAGAAAGTTATTCAGAACTTTATTTCACATCTAAAATAACTGCTACTTGATTCCAATGACAGCAGTCAATGCTCTCTGAACTGTTCTCATAAAATCATTTGTTTTAGATTACACATAACTCAGTGGATTTAATCAGGCATATATCAGGAAGATGTTTATGGTTGACTGCCACACTGTGGCTCTCTTGCTGTGGTTTGCTCCGGGGGCCAAGTCTCACCAGGACAAGCCAAGAGCACAAGCCTCACTGGCCAAAAGAAACACAAGGAAGCAGTGTGGTCATGAGTGTGTAGGAGGGTTACGGGCACAGGCTCAGTCCCAAGTCAGGAAAGCACAAAATGAAGCCAAGAAAGGATGACAGAACATTTTCTTGGAGGTTTTAATTCAGTAGTTGTCTTGGAATAGTTTTGTGGGTGGAGATACTCTTGCATCCTTGTTATTTCTCTCTCAGGAGGAAGACATGTTGTGACATTTCCGTCTGGAATGTCACAGTCAGCGATGTCCATGCTCAGGAAAACAAATGCAGGGAAAATAGAGATAGTATTGATAATTAATAATTATGAACATTTATATTATTTGATTTTGTCTTATTTGCCCACAGATGACCATTTAATCCCACTGGTCAGTCCAACATCATATCCACATGATGATCTCAGTGATGGTGAGCAATGATGTGCATGGACAATAAATCTAGCTGAGCGTTTTTCCCCCCAGTAAAGTTTCATGAGTGTGACATCCAGGTGCGCACCTTTTTTCACTTGTCACATTTCTTCTAGATATGTACAGCCAGATTTTTCCCAATGATGGATTTTCTAACAATGGAGTGGAGGACCCGGAGGCAAGTCCAATCCCAGAGAGCACCAGCGGATATGGATTATCTACAGCTGACCTGCTGGATCAAATTTTTACTGAACCCACCCAGGATCCAGACACTCTGGAGTTCAGTACAGAGACATTTACAATCTTCTCTCAGACACAGATGACTCTCTCAGATAATGAACCGACACAGTCCGATGACAGGCCCTTCACCCTTTACCCCACCATTGGGGGAGGCCCCACTGAGAGCACAGGTGTGTGATATCCAGGGATTACCTGGCAGTAACAAATAGATGGGTGGCAAATTAAAGGAAAAACAACACAAAGTGCCCAAGTAAGATGTCACACCACCAGAATAGCTTCAAAGCTCCTCTGCATAGATTCTCCAAGTCTATTTACTTTACTGGAAGATGAACACCATTCTTCCAAAAGATAATCCTAAACCTAAAAAAACAAAGAAAATAATTAAAATGTAACGCTTCAGCAAAAATATGGAAAGAAGCCTCCAACAAAGTACATTTAAGAACGTAAATTATTTTAGTTTATTTCATGAATTTATTACTAGCCTTCTGCCAATCTAAGACCCGTTTAGTGGCAAATGCCTTATATTTGCCATTGGTTTGTGTAATCAACATTTTCACTGTAGAGGTGGTTTAAGACAGGTTTAAATATTTCAATTTTATGTCATTCTCCATGTTTGTGTGGAAAATAGATATCTTTCTAAGGAGGACAGCCATTTACATGCCTATCAAATCATTCAGTGTATGAAAGCATCTGTATTTGTTACGTGTATGTTTCTCTACTCATTTATTCAGGATTTTCTTTAACTTTGCCACCCATCTGTACATGCTGTCATTAATTTGATAATTTATTAACATGCTTTTTACTACTGTTGATTTAAATGTCAGAGTTATAATATGTAATGTAACATAATTATGTTTGTCCTCCTCCAGATGCCAGTGATCCTACCAGCTCATCCAAGCCAGGAACACTGCTCCCTCAGCCCACAACAGCAGCTGACCATGTCTCCAGCCAGCCTGCTCCAACCTCAGTACCCCAAACAGAGTATTCTCCTACAGCCAACACCCCAGAGCTCGAGACGGCAGGGCAGGCAGAAGTACAGCCGGAGGATGACATTTTTCCCGAGGCGCAGAATACAGATCAGACTGTGGCCTCCTCTGATAAGCCAGAGGTTACAACCCTACCCTTCACCACAGCTTCCTACCCACCTGTGACTTCAGTATCCACGGGGCCCACACAGGACTCCTCCACAGTCCTGGAAACTTCTCAGGTCACCACCATCCCTGACTCATCGATGCCGGACCCGACAACCATCCCAGAGGCAACCACTTCAAACACCGAACCAGATGATACTGAGAACAACGCAGAGGATGTCACTCCCTCTTCTCTGGCAGACCTTGAAGATCCTTTCATCAGTGTTACTCCAGTGGGGTCCGGGAACCTGTCAGAGCTTGATGCCCTGACAACCCACATTCTCTCATCCACAGATGCAGTGCAGGATGACACTACAGATGACGTTACACCAGGAGTAACCGCTCCATCTGAAGCCACCTCAAAACCCCAGGACAAACCTGACCCGTACAAGCCAAAGCCAGCTAAACCAACTGTGGCTAAACCCAGCTCCAAACCTGAGACTAAGCCTCTGGACACTGCACAAACTCTCATCGTAGACGATCCTAGAAACTACCAAGCAGGTAAGAAATGTTCTTATAATTGATCCAGATTCTCAACACAACATCCATAGAAGAAAAATTGACTCAATGATGAATTCTGTGACTCTGAGAGTGGAAATTTCAGTGGGAGTATCGAAATGTCTTTCCTGTAGGCTCTGCTAAAATCTAATTTATTTTACACGAGTCTAACACTATTGCAAAAAATGGAGGCCTCTAGTTTCTGGTACATATTTATTACTGCTCGCAGCCTGCTTTATGAGCTCAGGTGTTTTTTTCATTATGCCTCTGGGTCAACAGAGCCTCCTTCAAAGCCTAACTACACTATATTAAGTGACAGAGTTGGCTGTTTTCTCACACTGTAAATGAAATCAGTCCTTTGAAATTGGAAATAAAACTCATACTAAGAATGGGGAGAAAAAAAGTCCTTACAGCTCTTGGAGCACAACATTACATTCAACACCCAGTAACTCATTATGTGATTGCATGGTTTCTTTGTATTATTGCTTGTTTATCCAAACAGATGGTTTCCTCACAAATATGTCCTTTTCTCCAGATGACAGCAACGATACAAATCTGTGTAGTGGGCGGCCGGTCAGTGCAGTCACTACGCTGAAGAATGGCACAATGGTGGTTTTCAGAGGTTAGTGCCAACCAGGCAGCTGATACTGTGCTTTCACAGTCATTGGATCTAAGAATTGTATCACACGTTAGCCAAAAAAATTAATTAACATACAAGAGAGAAGTGGAGGAAAGTAACTAAGTATATTTACTCAAGAATGCTACTTTTTGAATTTGTGTCAGTAAATCTTATAATGTCATATATAATAATATATCAGTCAGGGGGCCATTTTTCTGCATAACTTTTGCGATTTTTAATGCGGAACTTGAACTTGTAATGGAGTATTTTTATATTGTTGTATCGTGTGTGTGTGTGTGTATATATAAGTAAAGGATCTGAATACTTCTTCCACTACTGCAAGAGTACAAAAAGTATAGACCAGAAGTATCTAAGGAACAGAAATAAAGACAGTATGTTACTGTGACAATAAAATACACAGTTCACACAGGTTCAAAATTACAATATGAAATTACTCTGATGGTAGTCCTTTAAGTGCTGTTTGTGTATGTGGGCCACCCTCATGCAGCAAATGTTATTTTTTTCAGGGCACTACTTCTGGTTTCTGGACAGAAACAGGGTGCCTGGTCCAGCCCGTGGCATCACACAAGTGTGGGGTGTCCCTTCCCCCATTGACACTGCGTTCACCCGCTGCAACTGCCAGGGCAAAACCTACATTTTGAAGGTAAATTTACTCATCTGAAACAATGAGTACATTTGAATAATCTGAATTCAAGGGATTTCGTGGATGTCACCCTTTGCACTATATCAGGATGCATTTTTGCCCTCTTGGAAAATTATCCACCTCTGTAAAGTGCTGTACAGGTTTAATGTTTTGGTTTGTGATGTTTGCAGGGAGCCCAGTACTGGAGATTTGAAAATGATGTTTTGGACCCTGACTATCCAAAGGTCATTGAAACAGGCTTTGATGGGCTTCGGGGCCACATCACAGCTGCTCTGTCTGTGCCTCAGTACCAGACGAGGAGAGAGTCGGTTTACTTCTTCAAGAGAGGTGAACTACTGTTAGTCAAAATAAGCACTATTGTTATTTTTAGTTTCTTCGTTACGATATTGTACTTCATTTTTTATTAATTCACTATTGTATATCATGCTAATGTTCTGAATGAGACTCTTGACTGGTTCCTCCAGGTGGATTGGTCCAGAAATATTCATACCAGTTTGGCACCAGTACATGTGGCAGGAAACCCCAGTATGCCATTTACACCGTCCACAAACGAATGGTTCAACAAGCAGGTAACTCCAAGAATTATAGATTCATCTTGACAATGACATAGATGGCATTTTATTTTTCTCATTTGTTTGGACCTGTATAAACGTAACCATGGTGAGTGTACTGGGCCTTTGCTGAACATTTGAACAGATTTACTTAAAACTCACGTGAACATTTTATTTGAGTTACAACACATGTAGTTCTCTGACAAAGTGAGTCATGGGTGAAAGGGGCAGCAAGGTCCATCTTGTAAATAATTGGCAAGTGGAAATAAGTTGCCTGTGTACGATTTATGGGACTACAACTCTTGAAGGGTTGTGAGGTTTAACAGAAAAATGTCAAAAATAAAATAATGTGTTAAAACATTTCAACTGAAGAATACATCAACTATTATATCAATTTTCTAATTTTACACTCAACTGTTTTGTTTCCAGTGTCTCCTCTAGGGCCAGCTATCAACATTCGCACGTCTTGGAGAGGTTTCCCCTCCACAATCACAGCTGCTGTGTCTGTCCTGAGCAACAGAGAACCAGAGGGATACAAATACTTCGTCTTCTCAAGATGTAAGTCATCAATACATGCCAGTGCTGCAGTCATATCTCTCCTTTGAACAGTTTTACTGTATATTTTCTACTGTATATTTTTTACTTATATTTTCTCTAAAATCATTCTAATACTAAGGAAATTTGTTGGAAACCAAACTATAGTTTCAAGCTCTGTGTTCTGTAAATCAAAGCCCAAATTTATAAGATCATTAGTTAGAGAAGAAAGAAACTCATGGCCTTATTTTGGATTAGCTCCGCACACACCCCGGTTTAAAAACACTGCTGGAAGCCTCTCAATTTACAGAACCAAAATAAAAAGTTGAATAGGTCTTTAAGTAGTAATTGTTTATTGGTTTAAGATATCTTCCTTCACTCCTCTGTGAAATAATATTTAACTGCTCATCTTCAAAAGAACATGTCCTTCACTTGTCTGTTTGCAGTAAGACTTTTGTTACCCTCATTCACATGTCTGAAATGCCTAACGTGGACCATGTGTGCCTGGGTGTGTGCGTCAGGGTGGGGTGGGGGATTAGGCAGATGTAAAGGTCATTGAGGGTGGTGTCCATTCACCTATGGCTCAAGTTTATTATGGAGTAACCACAGTAAAATGTTCCATTTTAATGATGTAAAGAATACTGTAGTTCCTGTCTGAGGAAAACATTTCACTCAGTTTAAAGCTTACAGCAGATGTGTCGCGTCAGGAGGGGTTTACTGTCTAGTCATTTATGTCATCAGCTCTTAAAATTCAGGTCCTGCTGTAGCCACAAGCTGTCCAAGTTAATGTCCTGAAAACTCTGAAGTCTGGACTGTTTGAAGATGCATGAGACTCTGTTTATGCCAAATTCATGTTCACTAAATTGGAAATGGGCATGTACATGGACAAAAAGTACATCCTAAATATCGTGCATAAAATAAAATACTTAATGACCTGATTAATGAACAATTCTGTTTCTTTTGCAGCCAAATCCTACAATGTGAGGATGGACAGTGAACGTCCTGTCATTGCTGCTCCTGCAGCCAACACTTCACCTCAGAGCAACGACTTCTTCAAATGCACAAAGAAAGTCTGATAAAAGAAAATTGTGTATTTCTTACAGTTTTAAAGTTTATTACATTCTTCATAAAACAGTGCTTCAGCATGGTCTGATAAAACAAAAGGTACTTTAGAAGCACATAAAAAAACTAAAGCAAAACAAAAAACAACAGGCTTCAGAACAAGAGAACATGTATCG
Source organism: Maccullochella peelii (assembly GCA_002120245.1). Taxonomy (NCBI): domain Eukaryota; kingdom Metazoa; phylum Chordata; class Actinopteri; order Centrarchiformes; family Percichthyidae; genus Maccullochella; species Maccullochella peelii. The sequence continues at coordinate 86,004 of LKNJ01002426.1, read as the reverse complement.
AGGCTGAATACAGAATCTGAACACTGATCGGAAAATGTGTTTCTGATGGGAATGACAAGTTCTCATTAGTGCATCATCTTGCAAATCGCCTCCCGTGTACACCTCGAGAAGGAAATCCCTGACCTGTTGAGATATAAAAAGTTTTTTAAGAACAAAGCCTGCTATACCGATGTAAAAATGCTGTACAGTGGCTGTATGAAATGTAAAAGTATAATAGTGTTTCCACTGTTATTCTTATCAACATTAAACTGAATTATAATACACCAAAATGTACTAAATGCTAGGACAGGTAATTAAAATGAAGCAATGCTTTGCCAGGATTTGTGTGCACATCATGACTGTTGGTCAGCACTAGTACAGAAAATGTGAGTTGTGAGCATGTATATGTATAGTTGCCAAAGAAAATGTGCACTGCAATTAATGTGCAAGATCAGTTGATTCAGTACTATTTTTCAGGCATGCAACAACTTAACTTAAAAACATATATTATTAAAGAGCAATAATATCATATTTTATTATTCAAAGTTTTTGTTTTTTTTTATAAATCTGAAACATTAAACTGGTTATTTGTAATTTTATATATGATTTACAATAAATATGTCAGTATTGTTTAAAAAATGTGTGGAAGTCTGCTGTTAATGGGAATCACACAAGATAATGCTGCTGATTTTGATGTGAAAATACAAAACTGTGAAATGGCATCACTTTGAGCATACTGGCTGTTTTGAACACTTTATTGGCATTGTCAAACAAGATCAATCATGATTCTCTTGCAATACACAGGTTTTAGGGCATCCTTTTGTTCAACTACATCTGCTTTCACACATCATATCATGAGCAAATGTTTATAATCCATTTGTGTTACTTTTAATGGAGAAACCAAATTAGCCAGATGGGCTTTGAAGAGATTTTATGTCGGCTCTACCACCTGAAAATGAGCGCTGGACTAAATAAGCACAAAGCTACTGTTGGCCTGCAACAGTTTTAGCTAATGAGCGATATTAGCTCCGTTACCAGCCAATGTGTGTGTGCTTTCATGTGTTACCTCCTCTCTTCATGCGGCCACCGCGGTGTTCTGGCCAGCGCTGCAGCTGTCTGCTGGGTCCAGGTCTAGATGGTTTAGGTGGAGCACTGCTTGTATCTACAAAAAAAAAAAAAAAACCCAAACAAAAAAACAAAAACATAACACAGAAATAAGAACTGAACACTAATTCAGATACATAAGGAGAGCAATTAAATGATAAAAATAGTTATTCACAGCAGTGATCTGCACAGTCATGTAGCTACTCTGTACCTGCAGAGCTGGAGGAGGGCTCCTGGCTGGTGGAGGGGAGGCTGGCCTTGTCAGATAGCTGGCTTGGCTCCTCTATATCTCCTTGCGAGACCACTGGATCCACTGACACTTCCGCACTGGACCTGGAATAAACAGACCAACACACAACATGCATGGGATCTGATCAAATTATATAGTCCTGCAGTCTTAAAACCACCTGTAAAAACATGAATGCAAGATAACAAAGCATCACAAGATGCACTTTTTATAAACCTGCTAACTTCTACAGTCAGTAGCTTTATATTTGATTCATGTATCGATATTAACAGTGGAGAGAGCAACAGATTTTTAGTGAATAAGGAAAGGGTCGCATTTCATATCAGGCTTGAAACTTGCATGGCAACAAATAATGAATGCTGCTTTTAAAAGGGCAGGGAAAAGCTTTCTGACAGGAGAGCCAGAGGTCTGAATTCCAACAGCAGCCAAAAAAAAACAAGACGCATGAAAAGATTGACAAACAGCAGAGGGGAGTAAGCCTCACCTATCAGTGTCTGGCTCCAGCAAGACGTACTCTCTCTCCTCCCCTGTGCCGGCTGCTCCTGGCACAACCAGGCCTGGTGTGGATGTGCTCACCATGGGAACCGACTGGGAGGCGTGCTCAGTGGTGTCAGACTGAGCCGCCTCTGAGAATACCGTTACTGGAAGAGAAGAACATCAAAACAAGATACACTCACTGGTGTTGTTGTCGTAGCATCTGATAGCACTCCCAAATCTGAAAGTGTCCACTTGGCTTACTGACTGTTTTCAGAAACCGTAAACTGTGTTGAGTATACTGATGAAAAGGGTGGGTCTATAGATAAACAGAAAAGATCCCTTCATATCAGACTGACAGAGAGACAAACAGAGACAGATACCTGGTGCTGAAACTTGTAACGGTGTAGTAGGAACGCTGCGTCCACCAGACTCCTCTTCATGAGTTGGTAGGAACAAGGGGTTTTCATACATCACAAGACCTGAAGACAAGAAGACAAAAAAGCTTTCACGTTCTGTAAAAAAAAAACAAAACCCAAAAAACCCTCATCTTTCTGTTGGAGTTAGCTGTGGGGTGTTTAATGCCGTTTTATGTAAACTGTCACTCTGCACAACATGTGGTGGTGGAGTACCTCCTTGTGACACGAGCTGTCCCAGGTCAGAGTGCGAGGAGGAGCTGGTAAGTGGCACATCCTCCGAAAGACCAAACCTGAAGCGAGACACACCAGCCACATGGGGAGAACTGAAACATACACAAAAATAAAAAACCACAGTCATCAGTGCCATAAGACAACAAACTGATAGAATTTAAGCCTTTTCTGTGTATATAATTAATATCTAAATAAAAGCCTCCGACTCTACAAAATTCAAAAGGTGTATGTCCAAGACCATAACGTAGAGGTCTGTATGAACATTTTTAAAACAATCTAAAACATACAGAAGTTTCAGTCATACCTCAAAATACAAACTAAAGTATTACATTAAAATAAAAACATTAAAAGAAGCAACAAAGTATATAAGTAAAATCATGTCAGTGTACGTGTGTTAGACTCACTGGATGGCCTGGTCAAAACCATCGGAGCGGTGTGGCACCAGAGTGGGAGTGCTGGGAACCATCCTGTCATCATCATCAGAGAAGTTCTGCTGCAGAGGGAGAGATGGCAGAGTGTGTTGGATACAAACATGCGCACACTCAGAAACACAGTAAAAGTTTCACACTAACATTTGTATAAATAATGTAATGGCTGTAAATTCTCTGATGTTCTCCAATTATAGAGGACTTACCGTGCTGCCCGGCACTCCAGGATTGAGCTGAGGGACTCGACGAACAGGGATACGCTGTGAAGTTACATTTTGCAAAATTGATTATCAGTGCTGGGGATCTACACATAGAGATGACATCAAAAGATTAATACTGTGAAAAGCACATTCACAAAAGCCACAAAAACAACCACCAATAAACAACCACCCAAATTACCTAAATGTATTCTTCTCTTTTCATTACTAAGGACAGATTACCCTTCCCTCATACCTGAACCTGAGCAGGTGGCCCCAGCTCTGATGTCGGGGCAGGGTGGATGTTCAGGCGAGGGGGCAGTGGATGTGTTGGTCTCCGTGGCGACTGGGGCATCCTTGTACCAGAGCTTATGATAGGTTGTTCTGTAGAGAAGGCCTCCATTGTACTGGCCTCGACTAAAACAATAGTGGAAATGCTCAAATAAACAGATGTCCATTTTATTTGAAATAAATACATTGGATCAGAGCCATCACAGCTCAGAATTGCGAACAAAACTACTTGTCAAAAACCAACTGACCCACTCTTTATTAAATTATTCACAGGCTCTAAAATACAGAGATTTGGAATAATTTTAAACAGCACAAATCATGTTTAAGGTCAAAACTAATTACTTGAAAGTATCCAAAAGTTAATACAAATGAGAGAAAGTCGACATTCAAGAAACAAACGGTCAAGGCTAATATATTAAAGAACATTTTTTGTTAAAGGGGTGAATTTATGGAACAGTTATAGAGAGGAACTTATAATGTGTGGCACAAATTGTAAGTTTTACAACAAATAAACAATTTAATGGACATATATAACATTATTTGTTATCAGTTTGTTTTTCTATTCTTCATTGATAATATGGATGGTTCCCTAATGGAACCAGTATTTTATGTTTTTCTAATCATGGGCCCCCCACCAGTCTAATGTACTCAATTTGAGTTTTACGTTTAAGACCCCCAGCTACGTAAGGTCATAAAATAACTTGAATCATCAGATTTATTTTTAAGTAAAGCAACTTTTATGTGCCTTGTTGGACATGACCTTTATTTTGGTGACCACTCTTCCCTTCAGACAGACAACAACACATTACAGCTTTCTCAGTCATCGTGAAGAGCCAGATAACTAACTGGATGTCGGGACAGTTTGTGAGCGCATGTGGAGAGTCTGAGGTGGATCTACGTATGTGCATTTGACAGGGTTTCCTGGATCTTACAGCTGGGTGTCTGGGAATCTGCTGGCCTCTGGGTGGAGTCAGACGCCCCCAAACTCTCCTCGGTCTCTGTGCCTGGGTCTGTTACATCAGCTCCCTGAGAAAGGAAAGAACAAAGGGAAATAATAAAGAAAACGGGTAGCAAGAGAAAAGGAAAGAAAGTTGAAAAAGTTAAACAGGGGTAAATAAAAAAGTAAAGTGAGAAAAAGAGGAAATGTATGGAAAAAGGTGGGTAGAATCAGAGGAAGCAGGTTATGGGATGGTTCCCACACACTATAGACGCCAGTGTACAGGCAGAGCACCACATACAGATTATGATTCATTTCCTCCATATACAGAACAAAGATGCCCTTCAGAAAAGGCTTAAAACCTTCAGGTAAAAAATACTCACACTTCCAAATAGTTTAAAATGTTGAGGACCCATACAGAACCCACACAGACAGCAGGCAAACTTCATATAGTATACACACAATTTCAAATTTAGACAAAAATCAAAAAGTCTGTCTTTTTATCTTAACGCTTTGTTTGACTGTTTAATTACATTTTACATGCAATACAAAGCCTTTATATATTATACTCAGAACTCAGGGTGCCTTGGATTTTTTCTCGTTTACAAATTGTAGGGTCTTACATGTGATGCTGCCTGTAAAGAAGAAATAACCTTTTAATACTAGCGGAGAAACCCAGTGTTTTGAATCATTAGCTGTAACCCACAAAGATAGATATTCCATTTTTGTATTAAAAATACTATTCTACTTTCTTTCTCAATATTATTGGAAATACATTTTCCAACCTGACTGCTGAGCTAAGGAAAAAAAAACAACAACAAAGGAGAAGAGCATTTAATCATGAAAAAATAAGGCCACCAAACATGCTGCTGTCATACATGGTCTGACGGACACTTCCGGCAACGCATCAGCAGATTTTTCAGCCCACTGACCATGAATAAAATTCCCCTAAAAGATCAACACATTAGGTGATTCTGTTGCGGTTTTTGACCTCTGAAGTGCTGTCTTTTTCTTGACTCTGTTTTAGGGAAACACACAACATATATTTGTTAGATTTAATTTTTACTTTAAGACTAACCCAAATAATTTGAGTAATATGTCAGCATAATTTAATGAGTGTTAATTGCTTAATTGTTTCACTAAAAGAAACATAATTTCTGATTTGGATTGTCTCTTTTTACTTTCCACCCAGGTTTAGAGGATTGAGGAAAAAGTCAAAAGTAAACACTTAGAAATGTTATAAAAACTGGTTACCTACTGGGGACAACCCCTCTGAGGCATCTAAAATGTCTCATGCTACTCTTGTAGGCCGAGGTGACACCTACAGTTCAATTGCTTTGTATCAAACTTCATTGTTGCAACTGGTATATCCCTTTATCTTCTAACAACTGCCTTCAAAAGTAATCCATTTAAAAACACTGGACGGTGGTTTACGCATTTCCCCACTTCAAACAGCTTTCACACATGCAGATTACAAGTGAAAAACCATTTACTGTCCCTTTGCAGACACTGACTCATCCCACTGAACACATACAACCAAGACTAGAGTAAAAAGGTAAACAACTAAAGTCAACACACATGCAGCTTTCACAGAGACAGAAAGTTACGACACAGGGGTAGAATGCAAGGGACAGTGAAATGAGACAGTGTGGAAAAACTGAGTTTGTGAGCTGGAAGGGTACGTGAATCTCTGTCTGAAAGCGTGGGAAGGGTTAACATGGTGTACTGTGTGAAAGCTGTGTAAGTGAGGATGTATAAAAAGCTCAAAGATGTAACTGAGTACATTATGCGTCATAAGTAACCGAACCTCTGTGTCGTCTCCTTCATAAGCCTCGTTGCCGTCTCCACTCCCCTCATTACTGTCGTCTCCTTCCTCCCCCATCCCTCCATCGTCTTCCTCCTCATCCTCTTCATCTTCCTCCTCCTCTTCTTCCTCTTCCTCTTCTTCCTCCTCATCGTAGTCCTACATTGAGCAGTAGTCAAATCATTAGTGGCAGGAAACCAAGACAAATTCTGCGACTGGTGCCTAATGCCACTTTACATATTTTTTAAATGATCAACAGAAACTCTCTACCTGCTCGTCTTCCTCTTCATCCTCCTCTTCCTGTTCATCCTCACTCTCTGTGTCTGTTACTATGACGATCACTTCCTGCTCCACCCGGTTGGGGGTGTCACTTTGGGTCAGGGTAGCCTCTTGGTCCATCATGACAGACTGGGAGGCTGCACCCTCATCTCCTTCCTCCAGTGCTGGAAACTCCTCTGTCTGCAGGGTGAAACAATGGGCACAATGAACAACAGGTATTCTACTCATTTACATTCAGTTTTGAAAAACTAAGCTCTTCCATAAAAAGGTGTGATACATACCAACAAGTAATTACCACATTAATTCTGCTTTAACTACCCCTGACTGTCAGACTGTATTTACCCGTACATTGTTTCCAATGAGAGAGGATTTCATGGTAAGTCTACAGCTATAAGACAATCCCACATGCTGTGGGCCATAACTCTTCCAGCATAAAAAAAAAGCATTCAATTTTTTTGCATTAGCAGGTGACAGAGCAAAACCTTTGAAATTCATTATTTATATTAGGTGATGGCCAACCTGGCTTGCTTCACCGTCTTGACTGTCTGTTGGCACCACCCCCTCAGCCTCAGAACTGTCCTCCACCAGCACCTCCTCCTGGGGAGAACCCACAACATGACACCCAAAACACAACTGTACCAGTTTTCAGATCTTTAAAAACAATGAAAACACCTCTTAAGATTTCTATGTAACCCCCCTCCTCACCTCTGGACCCACTCTCTGGATGATGCGCAGCTTCTTAGATATGGGAGCCCTGGAGGTATCCTCCTGAGTGGCCTCTGTGTCAGTTACCATGGTAGCGCTCTCCTCCTCATCACGAGGCCTCTTGGACATGGAGGTTCCTGGCGTTGCTGAAACTAGAGGTAAGGCATGGTATTGCTTACACTTCTCCCTGATACTGAGGGTAAAATGATCATTTTAAAACCACACCATGTCTAAATGGTGGCTTAATCAAAACATTTTTAAAAAGGAGCATATAATAAATAAAATGGAAGCTCAGTGTTGTATGACAACAGTTTGCATAAACATCACCAACACCATATTGAATTTTTTTCTTTCCAAGATGTGCAAAACAGGAGTCTGAGTGTTAAATCTAGTATTATGAGCTCATTATAATATGTATGTACCTCTGCTGTATCTCCTTTCCTAATATCTTCCCAAAGTACAACACTATTATAAATTTGTACTGCTGAACAATAGAAACCTACAATCATCTCAACTTTAAAAAGTTTAGTTTCTTACCAGTCCCAAACACAGAGGAGGTGGAGGACGCTGAAGGCCATTCCACCTGCGAGCTAGGTGTTGCCTCAATGACCACAGGTGGTGGCTCCTGATTGGTTGGCTCTGCATGGGTCATGCTCTGTTGCTGAGTTGGCTGGACAAATGCTGTGGCCTGTGTCTGGGTCTGCTGCACAGTCAGCATGGGGCTAGCTAAAGTGGTCTGGACGTTCGGGCTGGCGGAGCGCACCGAACCGCTGGCACTGCCGTACACAGTCACGTGCTCCATGGGTGGGCCTTCAGTGGACTGCATTGCTGTAGAGGAGTTTAAGATTAGACTCAACACAAGCACAGGGGAAGAGCCCTTTGTAAAGGCATACTTTCACTAAAATAACTTTTGACATTCATCTTTAGGGGCAATACTCCTTTGGCAGGTTTCCTACATTGAAAGCTTGTGACTGAAGCTTTGCAGTTAGACTTACCTTCCTGGGACTCCACCTGTGTGGTGGGCATGACAGTAGCCGTGGGTGTCGGTGTTGGTACAGTGGCTGGGGTGATCATAGGCCTGATGCTGGCTCTTGGAGTGGGTTTGTTCCCCGGATTGACAGGCTGCTTGCTGGCTGTAGCCACTACAGGTGTTGGCTTAATGTTGGCAGTTGGAGGCTCAGATGTGCTGGCACTGACAGAGACAAAGATCAGAACATGATTAATGACTCTGCTAATGCACATTTAATATAAGGAATACTTGAACAAAGAGTCAAAGCAAGTGTACTAAAGAGCATCCCAGAACTTTAGGAAAAAGTATGATCTGTTCACTTCTATATACCATGTTGCACTGCAGCGTAAACTTATAAACGATGAGCGGTTTTAGTGGTTGTGTATCATACCTGCCCCTGTCTGCAGCTGGGGTTGTCTTCAGACTGATCTGCCTCTGTTCTGTGCTCCTCTGCTGCTCCTGGGTCTGAAAATCAGGACAGAAAGATGACGGAGACCAACAAGATGCTGAGAGTCAGGATATTGTAGTTTCACCAAACTTGCAAAAATGTTACTTGACATGCTTTTTAGACATTAGGAAGTTGCCATTCTCTGATCTCATTATCAATTATGTATTCAAGGCACTGACCATGATGTCATTTCTAGGAGTTTATGGGAAAGTTACAAACAAAACTAACATCTTTAGTTACTATAGATGTAATACTACAACACCGAAAGTTCCACCTCTTTTCTTGAAATCCAGTTTTTAGCATTTGTCAGCTTTTGTTCATAGAAAACAGCTGTTATAGGTAACTAATGTTTTTTGTTGTTATCAGTTTGCTTCATGCCTGTTTTGGCAACCTACATCAATGTACCATGGGAACTCCTGTCTATTGGATGTGAGTAAAATAATCTAAAAACATTTACGTAACTGCAAATTAAACATTTGCGTTTTGTATAGCTCAAGATAAACTACTCTTATTTTACTTATTTCTTGCCCACTGCAAATTACCAATTGCAACACGTTAAAGTTCAGCTGACAGAGAATTGTGTAAAATAAAACAAAAAGTTTAAATGTGTGGCTTTTGAAAAGACTCACCTTGCTGGGGCCTGCCTCAGGTGGCTCGTCTCTCTGCTCTTGTCTCTCCTGTTGGCCTCGCAGGTCTCTCAGTTCTCTCTCCTGTCGACTCAGACGACCCTCATATTGAGACTTGAGAGCGCTCACTCGCACCTCCAACTCCTCACGTTGTTGCTTTAGCTCCTCATTTTCCTTCTGCAGCTGGTCTTTGGTGCCTGGACATAAATCATTTTGGTCTGAGATTCAAATAAAGCAAACAAGCACTACAATAGGGACAAATAGAAGACATTTGTATCTTGACTTATCAGAGTTTGTTACTTTACATCATGGTAAAAGGACTTCACTTATATAGCGCTTTTCAAATGGTTCCCAAAGCGCTTTTACAGATTGGTCTCATTCACCCATTCACACAACGATGGCGATGGAGCTGCCATCGGAGCTGCTAGGGTTCAGGCAACTTAGGGTTCAGTGTCTTGCCCAAGGACACTTCGACATGAGTACAGGAGGAGTGGGGATTGGTTAATTTTTTTGGGTTCAAAACCAACCCCAGGATTGGTGGACAACCCGCTCTACCTCCTGAGCCACAGCCACCCGAATATGGAATAAGAAAGCTTCTGAGAAGGGACACCTTCTCACCCATGAGCTGGCTGATCTTCTGCTTGGCATAAACGATGGCCTTCCTGGTCTTCTCTTCCTTCTCAGTCATCTGCTGTCTCAACGTGTCCTCATGAGAAGCTTTATCCTGCAGCTCCTGCCTCAGCCTGGTCAGCTCTGTCTGCAGCCTGGATGACTGCTCCTGGGCATTACGTACTTCAGTCTCACGCTCTGTAACCACCTGTCACAGGCCAGAAAGACATGATACTTACTTACTCATGAATGAATGAACGAATGTATGTATGTAAAAAAAAAAAAAAAAACACACAAAAAAAAACACAGCTTATTTGGTGGAGCACTGTCTATATACTGCCCTTTCAAGAATATTTTTGCAGTGAACTATGTAACTATCACAGTGCTCGACAATTTGTGTGACTTGTGATGTTTAGACCTTGTTGATGTTCTCAAGCTGTCCTTCCAGCTCTCTGGTCTTGGCTTCGGCCTGGCTCAGAGAATCTCTGAGGTTCTGCAGCTCCTGAACTGAGGCTTGACGAGCCTCCTCTTCTTGGGATGGGCCTGCTGCAGCCTCAGCTACAATCTGGTGGAAACGCAGTATGAATGATTAGTTATGCCCAAAACGACACAAAAAGGGTGGCTTTAGGCGACTGTTCAAAATGGATCGAAATGTTCAATACAAATGTGCACTTTTTGTTTCAAACTTTGGATTAAAGACTAAGTGAGGTTATCAGCTACTGAGCTCTCACCTTGTCATGTTCCACCTTGAGTTCATCATACTGGGTCTTGTAGCGGCGTCCAATCTTCTTCACCTGGGTGATAGTTCGCACCTTCTCCTGGAGTTCCTGGTTCTTGGTCTCCACTTGCTGTTTCAGCGTATTCCTCTCATCGGTTATCTTACTCATACTATCACGCAAGTTCTGTATCTGGCTTTGCAGGGATGTAGTTAGATTATTGGTCCTGTAGGGAGAAATGAAGAGAAAATGAAAGATTCCAGTAGGGTCGAAGGGAGAAAATGTTAACACTTAATATACTGCTCAATAAAAATTCAATAGTTACAGTTCTTCATTTATCATCCCTCACCTGGAAACCTCTGCTTTAAGTCTGACGCTCTCCTCAGTGAGCTGCTGAATGCGTTTGAGATGTGCCTCCTTCTCAGAGTGCAGACGCTTGTACTCTTCTGGATCTGAATCTTTTTGCTGGCTCACCAAATGCTAAAAAAACATGAGGAAAAACTTGTGTGTTAGTAGTGTGAAATGATGAAACATTAGGAATAACATGATCACTTTTCTTAATACATGTTTAAAATGAAGTAATACAATCTACTTTTCTAATGACAGATGTATTTTCCCCCTTCTTACAAGCAGCATTATTATTATTTTTTCCCCCCTTTCTATTCCTGTCACTGACCTGGGTCCGAGCTTTCCAGCGCTTGATCTCCTCGTCCAGTATCTTCTTCTCCGCCTGCAGCATGCCGCTCTTCTCGCTCAGCTCAGAGTTGGCTTGCTGCAGTGGCATGATGTCTGACTCCAGCTTTTGTACCTGAAACACACAGAAGATGAGCCAAAACCGTCTGGGTTTGGAGGTTCACTCAGGAATACTTCTCAAAAATGTAACAGCTTGTATACAACGATAATGGAATGGACTTCATTACAAGTCATTACAAAAGCACAAAAGAGCACAGCATATTATGGGAAGTACACATCAAATTCAACACAACCACTACATTTTTCGATAAAACGCAACTGATACCTTAGCTTGGGTTTGCTGCAGTTCTTGCTCCATCTTGTCCTTCTCCTCTCTCAGCATCTTGTTGGTCTCCATCAGGATGCTCATAGTTTCTGTCTTCTTCATCAGCTCATCATGCTGAGCCAGGGTCTTCGCTGTCACCTGAGTACGATTAGCATTAGGATTTTAGTCACATGGTATGTCTAGGTTTGAGTCCTAGTGGCCACGTTAGACTTGTTTGTATATTTGTCTTAGTGTATTTCATTAAGTAAAATGTCCTTGACCTCACCATGACCTCCTTAGAGGAAAGTGAGCAAATAGAGGTTGTTGTTTTTTGTGTTTTATACACAGATTCTCAATCTTCCTATTAACAATCGACACAACTGAGTGGTAAAGAAAACCCACAAATAAGATTTTTTTTAGTGGACAGTAGTCACAAAATACACATCCAAGTCTACTAGCCTGTATGTTCCCTACAACTGCAATGCTGCAATCTTACCTAGTTGAAGAAAAAGTGGTTGTTGTAAACAGCAATTATTGGTAATTGTAGGATCAGTGAGTAATAAAAACATACCTGCATTCTCTCCTTTGTGGCACTCAAGCTGTCCTGCAACTCCTTCAGCTCTCGTTCCAGTTGCTCCACCCTCAGACGGTGACGCAAACTCTCCCCTTGGGCAACCTCAAAACGAGACTCGGAAATCTCCTTCTCCCGACGCACAAACCTGTGATGAAGAGCAAATAAAGATATCAAAAATAGTTGTGGAAGGACGATAGAGACGGTAGAGATAGAGATGCCCGACTTTTTTCCTTCAGGTTTTTTCAAATTTACTAACAGAGATTTTATTTGCTAGATTTTTATTTGAAATAAACATGCATTACCTGAGAATCTCAAGGACTTGGTCTTGAGATTTGCCCTCTTCAGTCAGGGAGATGTTCATGGAACTCTCACTGGCAGCACGTTGCAAATTTCCAGCCATCTTGCTGCTCATCGTCTGGATCTGCTCATGCAGGAGAGTGTTCTGCCGTTGCAATTCCTCATAGCGGTTCTCCATCTTGGACATCTCCTCCTATAATATGAGCAAAGAAATTAAGATTGAAAGCGTAATTGCTCATTTCTATTAAAGATAAATGATCAACAGTTCAACAACAATCAAATGGCCCTGAAATTAATGTCTTTGTTAAGGTAACAATGTACAATTTAGTTAGGTTGATTTTGTAAACTCCTTGTTGTTATATCTAATCCTGTCTGGTCATCACCTATACATCTATCAAATCCTCTCTACAACAAACCTTGAAGATCTTTTCCTGCTCCTCCCAGGAGACCCTGGCCTCTAGTAGCTCAGCGCTGACCCTCTGGGCTCTCTCCTCCAGCTGGTGTTTGAGCCCGGTGGCCTGCAGGGCCTGAGCCTTAGCAGCCTGCAGGGCCTCCACGTCTGCTGCATGCAGCATCATCTCCCGCTCATACTTATCTTGTGCTTCAGCTGCCAGCTTAGCCTTGGAAATGTGAAAGAAGATTTGATATTATCTTTGCATGCAGCATATCATTTATTTGCAGTTGCCATTTTTGTTGCTATGCAATATCAAATACTAGAGATGCACTAATGAAATGAGCTTATATTCCTTAAAAAACTCAAATTGGTGGTCCAGAAACTTGCTGATGGAAAAAAACTGATTGTGAGAAATAAATCTGTCACTCTGTCAGTCTTTTCATTGCCCGATCTATCATGACATCTGGTTGGCAGTTTTAATAGATGTCTAAGAGATATTACTACTACTACGACGAGATATTACTATTACTTTTGAAATAACTAGTTGTACAGAGGGATATTTTTAAAATCCATATTAAGTAAAATATTATGAGTAAAACGTGAACATGAGGAATGTGGTGGCTTTTGCACAACTTCTTCTGTTGGAGCTTTCTCTAAAAGGTATTTGAGAACAGGAACCAAATGGTGATCAGACTCAGATCTGCTGATTTTAATTGCATTAACGGGTGATTGTATCAGCCTTAACTAGAACATTCACAATAAATAATAACTGATGACAGCCACATTCCCCTACATTAAATTTTAAACAGCTGCTTACCTGCTCCTGGCTGTCTTGTAGTGCTTGCTGCGTCTGGGCTTCAGCTTCTGCCACTCGCTGTAGCACCGCCTGGTGATCTGCCTGGGCACTGCTGAGACTTCTCCTTAGACTGTTCATCTAACAGACACGCAACAAAATTGAATTGGCTTTCCTTACTTGTATAATGTCGAATAAAACAGTCCTCTGAAGGTCAAATATGGTGAGGGGAAAATTGCAGTCAACTGCTGTTTTTTTTAAATGATGTGTAAAACTTGCTTATTAATGTGGGATTTAATATACCTGTCCCTCCAGAGAGGCCAGGGCTCTCCTCTTCTGCTCCTCCAAGTCTTGTTTCTCTTTCTCTGCTTCCAGAAGCTTCTCCTCCAGCCTGCGGTGCTGGTTCTCAGCCTCCTTCATACGAGCTTCAATAGATGAGCGTGCCTGCTCTGTTACCTGGTCATTAGGCATTTGCAAATATAAAAATTAATAGTAAGTAAAATACAATTTTGGCTTATTTAAAATGTAAAAAACTATCTATCTATCTATCTATCTATCTATCTATCTATCTATCTATCTATCTATCTATGTGTGTGTGTGTGTGTGAAAATCAGGATCCTAGCCAAGACAAAATGTCATGCCCTTTATGGTTAAAAAAATCCCCCCAAAAAATCAAGCAGGTCTATTTTTAACAAATAGCCATGGAATTTGCTTAACTGGGAAGAAGCATGCTGAAAACTTTTGCCAAACTTAGCGTGATATAATGCACACCTGGTAGGCAGGTGCATAGGAAAATGAAATCATGCAATAGAAAGTAATGACAATGACTTTCTGCACATGTCGGTACTCAGTTCATTTCAAAACATTGCATTTTCAAACATCTTAGTGCTCACAGTTTGCGGGAATTCCTTCCTGTCTTTATATTCCTCAGGTGTATAAATGTAATACGGTTTATGTGTTTCCCACATAATTACTCATACAAATATTAGAGGTGGAACACTGACAGGCAGTTTGGGTTTGTTTTGCACCTGTTTCTCTTTGTCCAGGGACTCCTCCAGACTCTGAGCCATGGCTCTATACTGCTCCATGCTGGAGGTGGCTGCCCTGAGGCTCTCTGCCAGCTCCTCTGCACGGGTTTCAGCCAGCCGCAGGCGGCCCTGTAGGTCCTCTCTGTCTTGATCTGAACCTTGCAGGCCTGAAAGAATCCGTGGCAGATGTGCAATTTGACAACAGTACAATTAGTATGTGCTTTTAGGAGTGGAAGATGGATTGTGGACTAAGGAAAACACAATTACATTGTTAAGGGTCTGTGCTGAAAACCCACAAACATTTGAAAGAGTGTGGCTTAGACATTTCATCAGCTCTTTTACTGGATCCTGTCTCATAAACTGTTAGAACAACATGAGCTAGTGAGACCACAGCATCCTAGCATATATTTTATATTTTCTGTAAATAAAAAAGTAGGCCAAGAATAAAATAGGGTCAGTCGACTTGAAAAATGGACAGAGCCTGTAAAATTTGAGCAATTTACTTTTGTCTTATTACCTTCCCAAAAAAGTAAACTAGCATGTAAATGGTCAGTTGCGTGCACAATTATTACACAGACAGTGATTTTACGAGAAGCCATAAATTATTTGACCTTCAATGACGTTAACCTGGGAATTGTTTTGCTCATATTTGAGGGCATGGGATTTGATGACAACCAGTGAAAATACTATAGATTTAGGTGTGTATATGTATGGATTCTTCTGTGTATTGCGCTGTTGCGTTACATACTTCAGCCTGTATGTGTGTGTTTGTGCCAACCTCTCATGATGGGTGTGGAGGGGGAGCTCAGGGTGTGACGTGCTTCGCTGCTGCCTTGCTGCAGCCTGAGGGTGTTGAGCTCCAACTCGGCAGCATTCAGCAGCTCCTTGGTCTTCTGGTGTAGAGCTACCTGTGTCTCCAGCTGCCTCTTTGCCTCCATCAACTGAATCTGTGCATGAGAAATTAGTGACATCGTGAAGTACGGTGAGCAAAACAAATCGTTCTGACGTCTGTTTTCATGCAGAAAACAGATGCTTACATGCAGAAAACAGATGCTTACTTCCTGGTTTCTGCTGAGCAGGTGGCGCTGTTCCACCTCGTGCTCCAGCCTCTTCTGTAGCTGTGAGATCTCTCGTTCCTGCTTCTCCAACTGGCTGTTTAGACGCTGACGTGTATCAGTCTCCGAACGCTCAAGAGTGGCCTAAAAAGAACACAGCAGTTATAATTTTGAACTGTGTTTGTGTGAGACAATAAACGAGAAATTTCATACTCATGGATTACCTGAATGGCTTGGAGGTTGGTCATCAGCAGGTTCTGGGTCTGTTGTTGGCTCACAATTGTCTCTTTCTCCTGATTCAGCCTGGACTCCACCAGCTTAAGCATGTCTCTCTCCTTACGCAGGCTCTCAGCACGGCCCTAAGAGACAGGAGGAGATAAGTCTAGATGGCTCTACAATTCCTGAAGCAGTCACTAATTCAAATCAAACACCACTGAAATTCCCCTCAGGGATGATGAAATGCAAGGAAAACAAACTCAGGCACAAACATCATCAAGAAGAAAGAAAAGGTTGCTGGAAAGAAGACAAACCTCAGCCATGGCGAGTTTCTCTTTGGCAGCTCTCAGATCCTCATTCAAAGTGTGGATGGTCTGCTCATGCTTCTGTGTGGCAGCAGCCATTTTCTGTCCTTTCTCTCTGAGGGAAGCAATCTCTTTCCTGTAGCCCTCAACGTTGTCCTGCAGCATCTCATACCTGATAATCATGACACAGACACCCTTTTTAGTGGCCTATCTGCTCTTCTATGTATTCTTTAAAACACATTACATGTTGAGCAAACCACAAGAAGCAATGGCCAAGTGTTGTTTTACTTAAAAGTTACAGTAGAATAGTAGTTACTTTCTTAAGGCAAGCCGTTTGTGCTCATGTTTTTCAAACTTACCTCTTGGAGGCAAACTCCAGCTGGGTGGATATCTTGGCCTTCTGGGAGTGGAGGTCAGAGAGCTGCTCCTGGAGCTTCTCATTCTGCTTAGTCAGTGCCTTGTCACTATCCACACGCTCCTTCTTATAGGTGGAGAACACCTCCTGCAACTGCAACCAGACATTTTTATTGCATTTCATTACAGTTATGGTTATTGCTGTCTGAGAAATACCATTTCCATGGGGAACAACACGCGTCTTCGACTCATTCATATGAGACTGCTGTCAAAGGTTAATCACTTGTCGTCAGTGTTCACTGAAACCTGGGTCTGCAACTGTAGTTCCATACACATCAATGCTGAACGACTGAATTACATTTTCTGAAAACTTTTCAATAAGAACCAAATGAACCAAAATCCTTTAGTTTAGTTTCTTATTTGCTCACTTTACAATGTTGCAGTTTATCTTCACAATTCATTCTCCAGCATCATTAGCCAAAAAAGAGTAAAGATTTTTGGGGTATATAATTTAAGTAAATGTAGATCTCTCAATATAAATACATTGCCATCTAGTGGCAGACCATGGAAACAAATGAGCCAAGCTCATCAGTGCATAAATACTGATCCACAGACAGCCTTACTATTTTCAGTGTTAAACACAAATCTGGACAGCTGAAGCCATGGCAGTGCTTTACAGTAAACTAACCATCAAGCAAAATCACACCTGAAACAAAGAGTGAGTTATTCTCATGGAACATGTACAGACTTTATGTGTGTAACTGTTAAGATGCTCAGATTAACACACTTAAAGATTCCACATATCTACATCTGTGGTCATTGCTCTGGGCTTTTGGCAATTAAATGCAATAACCACTGTGAAACAATTATTATCATATCAGTTTAAATGTCGTCTGACAAATGTGGCGCTCACCTGTCGCAAAGCTGCTCTGGCCTCCAATGCTTCAGCAGACTCTGTTGCCATGGAGACGAGCGCAGTGGGCGTTCCTGTGGTGGGAATGGCTGCAGGTGAGCGTCGGGGGGTGGAGGTCAGGGAGAACTCCTCAGGTGGCGTACCTTAAAGAAAAACACTCACACATTCAGCCAAATAGGAAAAATCATCACAACACTGTATAAGAGCAAGTGCTGTGACAAAAAAAGCAATTTTTGCCATCTGACTGAAACTGAACTACTTTAACTTGCTTGGTACCATAATCGAAGCAGTTAAATGTTCATGTACAGGATGTCCAGTCTTGTGTCAACAGTACGTAACTTAGTTTATCTCGTCTGTTACCTTGCTGAGGGAAGCTGACTCCAGTTGCCTGAGCCAGCAGCACACGGTACATGTCCCTCTGCCTCACGATCGACTCAGACATCTTAACCTGTTGGCTGCGTTGCTCCTTCAGGGACTCCAGCTCAGCCTGGGCTCTCTCCAGACTGTGCTCCAGTTCACCACGCCTGTAATAATTCATCTTTCTTAGCCTAACACTTTTACATCTTTGGTTACTTATTACAATCTGAATTTGGATAGCGAGACATCACACAAAAAAGCCAGTTAACTGACTTACAGTTCTGTTTGTTCATTGCAAGAAACAAAAAGAAATCTGCACACAATCTAACGTACTTATTGCCAGTGGCCTCAAACTCCTCTTTCTCCTGGGCATCACTGAGCTCCCTGAGAGCCACCAGAAGACGCTGGTTCTGCTGCTGTAGCTCCTCTACACTGCGGAAGGTTACCAAGTGCTGGCTGATCACCTCTGATGTGCTGCTGATGTCGGCTGAGCTCACCTCCTCTTCATGAACCACATGGTTTCCACGAGCCTCTTCCAGCTCAATCAGCAGCACACGCACCTGGCAGGACAGACCAAGGACCAAAGAAAATAAGAATTATTCTGAAAATAACTAAGATTATCCTTTGTACTGGAGGAAGACAGTGAGAACCCACCTGCTGAGCCATGTCTCCCAGCTGCAGTTCACACCTCTGGTTGTCCCTTTCCAGAACAGAGGCGCGCTTGTTAGCTTCATCGGCCTCCTTCTGCAGACGGTGCACCTCCTGAAGTAAACACACGTAAATGAAAAAAAATCTAATAATTGTTGCCTTTAAGCACAGGAGTTATAATGTAATGCAGAATGTATTCTTTACTAACCAGTTTCAAAATAAGCAAGTTATCTGTTTTATTTTACCAACTCAGCTCCACTGAGAAATGTATTTATTGTTCAAACCATAAAATTTGCTCTTACACGTGCAAAGCCCAACACAACACAAATTCCACCGAGCATACATACAACTTGTCTGCATTGTGCACCTTAACAGCCTGCTCCAGCTTGGCGGAAAGACTGGCCACTGACTTCTGCATGCGCTCATGTTCATCCCGTTGACGTTTGAGGATAGGGGCTTTTGCTTCCACTTCCTGCACAATGTCATCCAGGTACTTGTTGACCCGTTTGTTCTCCAGTCGCTCCAGCTGCAGCTGCTCCTGGCTCTCCACATATGCTGTATACAACTGAAAATACAGATAACATTTTGCATCAAAATAAGATGGGAAACATGAGCAGTGACAACGAATGTGCTCACTGTTAGTTCAATACTGTTTACTGAACACTTAGCACAAGCAAGTCAATACTAAAAACAGTCCCATAATGGTGCAGTGTTAATGAGGTGTTTCCAAATTGAAACCAATCATAAGCTTAACTTTAATATGGTCTATAGACTGGCATAATATCAAGTAATATCGGAAATCCATTGTGGCAGTCCATTACACCTCACAATATCAAACTAATTTTCACAAGGCATTCCCCTCACACCTATTTCCAAATTCTACTAAGGTTTATAATAAAGCAATTTGAGTGTTGAAATTCAGTTGCATATACCTCTGTCAGCTTCATGCCGGGCTTTATCATAGATACAGCAGCTGCTGTTGGAGACATTGTCGTCATTTGCTCCTCTGTGAGCACAGATGTTGTACCAACAGGGCCTAGACATTCAAAAGGTATAGGAGAGATCACAGCTCAAAATCCCTGCAAGGCTTGATGTTGGTTCATCTTAAATTTAAGAAGGTTTTCATGTGGATTTACTTTAAAATGTAAACCATTGCAATGAAGACAAAAACAGTAACAGAATCAACCCAACAGACCTCTAATTTTAGAACTTGACAGCAGCTCGTTGGCATTGTCCAGCTCTTTCTCGAGACCTTGGATCCTCTCCTTTAGCTCTGCTACACTCTTGTCTGTGGCACCATTCATCTCCTCCAACTTCTCCTCAAGGGCTTTGTTGGCTGTGGTGGAAGGAGTAAACCAAGCAAACGTCAGTCAGAGAATACCAACAACTGAAAACTGAATTAGTAGTTAAACCACTAAGCTGAACAAACTAAATGATGCACATTCAGACACTCTCCTTCTACAAGAAGTCTCATTCTGTGATAACCTTGCACCTTCTCCAGCATCCTTCAGCAGCTTATGCAGCTCCTCCACTGCTCGACTCAGCTCTTCACTTTTTGCCTCAGAATCTGCTGCTGCTCCCTGTGCCCACAACAACAGGGTTAGTGTTGGCAAAATAATACCAAAGGAACTTAACTATAACATAAAGTGAATCATTCCAGTCATGGTAAATATAAAGTGCGCTAATCAAACCCCAGGTGAAAGAAATATGTAGCATTTATTTTGTCTTCAGCACTTTGTTTGAAAAAGGAGAAATGTGGTGCAGTGCTGCGTCACTGCAATATGTCTTTACCGAAATTCAGGTGATTTAAGTTGATGTAATTTCTGGCTGGTACAACCCTGACATTCATATACATGTTTATATAGATGTAATCACATCTCTGATTTTAGATGTTGAAAAAACATGAATATCACAAATAATCTATCATATCAATCAAATCATATGAAATCTCATCTAAACAAACAAGCCAAAAAGCACAACAGGTGTGCTTACATATCCTGAAAATGTTAAACAGTGATATTGAAATGAATCAATACAAAGTACCACACCGGCTTGTTGTCATACATATACATACCTTGTATAGATTGCAAAGCTTAATGTTGGCATTCAGCTCGTTTCTAAACTTTTCCTCCATGGTGGTGTGTTGTTCTTTGGCCTAGAATGAGTAAAGATCCAGTCATACACTTCAATGATTAAACTTCACACCGAGTGCTACAATACTGATCAGTTTGTTGCAGAATATACAGTACATGACAAAAATGGAATACTTGTTTCTGTGTAAAACAAGACAGGATGAAAACTTGGCATTGGCTGTAAGAAATAACCACACGCATACTTCTTTTAGCTTGCAGTTCATGCCCTCATTCTGTTTCTGAAGGTGTTCATTTGAAGACTTCAAACTGCCCACTTGGTCTTGGAGTCTGTTCAACTGAAAGTCACAAGCAAAAAATGTATTAAGTAATAACCATGAGAGATGATGGTAATCATTCATAACTGAAGAAAGTGCTTACATTAACTTAATACACAGAGAAACTGCTGACAGCCGTGGTATGAGCAGAGCACTGGGCAGTAAGTGACTGCTTAAAAAGTAAAGTGCAAAGTACCCACCATGTACCTAGTCTATTTAGGTGCAAAACTACTGGTCTATGGTTGGTGCATCACACCCAGCTCTACAAATAACGTGATGTAATTTGACAAATGAAATATCTATCGTTATCATTGTATTTGTTGCCACTGCCATCATAGCTTTTTCTTTCATGTCATTCAGCTTTATAAACATTTAAATACAAAAGAAGAGACATGCCTCATCATCTTTGTTCTCCAGGTTGCACTTCAGCTCCAGGATCTGGTTTCCCGTCTGTCGGGACAGGGACAGCAGTTCCTCACTCTTAGCCTTCAATTCCTCATTCAGCCAAGATGTTTGGCCATGCAGCAGCTCCTTCTCTTGTTCCATACGCTTCTCTTTGTACTGTAATGGCAAACCACAACTTTTTTCAGTTACTTGTTTATAACGGGAACATGTACAGTGCAGTAGAAGGTAATCAATGTTTACAAAGCCACTTCCTACAGATAAATCTGATGTTAAGATATTATTCAATCAATGTAAAAATAACAATATAGCTCACTTTAATGTTGACTTCCGCTGCTTCAAGTTCATCTAACTTCATCTGTAGTGCCATCTTAGAGGTGTTGGCTTCCACCAGCTTATCATTGAGTTGCCTACAGTCATCTGGTGGAGCAACAGAAATAACATAAGTGCCATGTTCAAGTGACGGTTAGTATTTATGAACAGAAATAAAAAGTTTTAACAAATGTCTCCAGACTAATTCATCTGTCCATACCATTTAAATGCTCCACTTCCAAGGATCTCCTCTCCAGTGTTCGCACAAGTTCTCGCTTTTCTGCCTCCAGTTCCTCTTTGGCTTTTGACAGCAAAGTCTAAACGAACACATTGTTTTAACCAGAGTGATTGCTGGTACACCTTACAAATTAAGTGCTACTTATGGATAATATATGAAATTTTGGTGACATCATGATAACCATTAGTCAAATTTAGTCCATTCTTCAGCTCATTAGGGTTGAACGTGTTTCCAAACATTTTCCAAAATACTCTACATGTATGCCAATAAGCAATTCAAAGAATGACACGATAACCCAATGTACCTCTTGCAAACCACTGACATGTTATCATGCTTTCACTTTTCCAAAAAGTCAATGATAGACGGTTTCTTTATGCTTCAGGTGATGCATTGGGTTGACAAAAGCTTGTTAAAATCGTTGTATGGACGATCGTTGGTGTTGACAGAGGCTTGCTAAAATCAGAAAAATCTTAACATCTGGAAAACACAGAAAACCTGCACTAAAATCAGCAGATGCGTTGACTGAGTCAAGTGTAGACTTCACCCATTGGTGTGACTTTTACAACAGCATTACTTCTGACAAGTAAGCCATCACTACAGTTACGAGTTTGTGCTAATTATTACAAATTCCGTAAAACGTAGCAGCGCACAGTAACAAAGCACATATTACTAGTTATACTATGAGACAAATTGATTATTGACATGTCTGGTTTTGTTTGCCTTACCTGCTCTGATGACAACCTCTCTTGGGTGGATTCATATTCCCTGTTCTTCTCACGCACACGTTTAAGTTCCTCGTCTAAAGAGGATATTTGAAGAAAGCCAATACCATTACGTATAGTGTTAATACAACCCAGAGAAGCTGAGTCAAGCTACCTAATATTGCAGTAAATTCACTCTTACCGAGCTTTGTAAACTCCTCTTTAAGTTTGAGATGCTCTTGAGTCTGGGACAAAAATTCTTCCTGACACTGAGCAAGTTGTTTCACTTTCTCAAAGAAATGTTGCTCTGTAAGATTAAGGTCAGCAAAAACACAAACATTAAACGTTAAAATGCATAGCCTACTCGACTACTGTTACTTTAGCTAAACCTCTGTTTAGCTATTGTTCAATGCCATCTTGTTTACGTTAAGGCTTAATTAACTGTTAGCTCAGTGGGTTAGCTAACGCTAGCATTAGCGTCAAATCGTGGTGAATGATAACCTACAGTTTTACAAAACGTTAGCGTTAGTTCAAATTCCCAACGTCGTTGATAGACATGTAAAACAATTACAAACATGAGGTTAATATGCAAGTACGTTCAAAGAAAAATTATTCACTTTAACTTTGTTCCGTTAACCGACATGCGTGCATGGTGACCAAAGCAAAATACTTTAGCGCCGCTAGCAACAAAATACCAGGTAATATCTTACCGCTGTCAACCCGAAATTGTTCCTGTTGTGCTTTCAAAGAATCGACTTCATACTGCTGATCAGAAAGAATCCTCTCTAGTTTGTTTTGAATAGTTTTTGGTAGCTTAGATATCTCGGAACCGTCCAACTCTTGCAGCAGGAGTGCCGCCATTTTTCCGACAACAACACTACGAGCAGGCGCAGTTTGCGATTTGAGTTTGTCGATGCAACTAGAGCATTATGGGAGTTGTATTTCTTAAATTTAAACATCCGAAACAAGCAGCCAATTTCACGTTGAGGTTACTTTTACTTTTTGCTTGGCGAAAGAGAATAAAGATTGTTATCCCCAAACCATGGCACTATTGCTTACAAACCCTCCCTTACTGCAAACCAAATATCAAATGTGCCTAAAATATCCAGACAAATTTTTACAAAGAAATTCAAGTTGAGTCACAGTAAAGAGAATACAATTTAAGAAGCATATATATACATA
>LKNJ01002426.1:0-62303 GCA_002120245.1 Maccullochella peelii | reverse complement strand
TCACTTGTAGCGTGGCAATATTTCTAATTGCTTGATAGTAGAATTGTGGTTTAAAACCATGAATTTATTAATGTTATTTGTCCTCTATATTGACCTCTGGTGTTGACAGAATACCCACTCCCTCAGTCAAAGACGGTCAGCAGATGGCGCCAATACATGCTAAAAGACAGCTGTGTGCTGGTGTGCATACAGTATCAGTACAGTGTGTGTGCGCGTGTGTGTCACTTACAGTGAGGATGTAATTCAGCAAAAGATGTTTTTCTGGAGAAACTTCAGTTATGCACTCCTGGAAAGTCCAGAGATGACCAAGCAGACATATTTTACAGAGGTTGGGTTTTTTTATTTTGGTGGCTTGTGGGATTTGGACTAATGGTCTCAGTATTTTTTAAAACCTTGGTTTGGGCATTGAAAACATGCAATATATTCTCACAGCCACAGTGCTAAATTTGTAATTTAGTCAATAGATTATAAAAAGTGCTTTTAAACATTTTTTAGGGCTATTAACAGCAGACCATGTAAAAATGTTATATCAGAGAATGCTTTTGGAAATTCCCAAGAGGTTCTTGAAGAGGCAATGTCTAGAATTGATCAAACATGTTTTCTTTTCATGTGTACAGCAACTCTATAGTTTTGGTTAGATTGCTATACTTTAAGTTTCAGTCACAACTCTATATGTGGGCTTTAATTATTTCCACAGTTTCAGTTTAAGTCATTTATTAACTGACATATACCTGGTAGGTATTTAGACCCTGTCGGGACCAGTTTTGACAAATACCTCAGTGGTTTATTGGTTCATAACCAAGGTGATACTATGAGACAAAAGACTGACGGCACGAACACAAGAAGTTTTAAGGCAGAGGTTTGCTCCAGGCAGCAGAACTATTTCTTTACACTTGGCTGTCACACCTGGATACCAAGATGTACAGTAACCTATAGCAACAATGCTGTGCAAACCTCTTAATCTGAGTCAGCCATGTTGGTTGTTGTCAGCACTTGTCACAGGAGTGAAACACAGACACAAAGGCACCCACACACTGCAATCTATGGTGATTGAGACAGTTGAGGTGTGATTCATGCTGACAAGTTCCCATTTTAAGTTCTATATAATATTCAACAGAAATTCTAAAAAAACACCCATCCACCCATCCCTTCATTAGTTCATGTATATATCTGTCTCTTCATTCAAACAATTAGTAAAGTCACCCTAGCGTGAGAAACACCAACCCAAAGGTGGACTGTGATGTGGGAGTGATGTGTGCGCTGTAATTTATTTTCTGCAGCAGTTAAAGCTTAACTCATTCTCATCCTCATACCCCTGATTCTTAACACAATAGTATTCTGTGTTGATGTAGTGGTTGTATCTACTCATTCCACTCATATGAAAAGTAGTTGTTTGTTTTTTCAAAATGCATACAAGTTTAATCTCATCTGGAGTAAATAAGTCAGACAATAACATTTACACCATCACTTCATCATTGAAAATAATGAGTCATGAGGAACTTACAAATAACTAAACTAAGTGACTTAAAATATGTGTTCATTTATGACGACAACCAGTCAGCACAGTTCGTAGTTGTGTCATCTCACCCACATCCACTGTCCATATTTGGTCACGGGGCCATTTGTGCCTCAAACCAGGTCTTCAATGCTGTGTCATGACATCACCTCAGTGCAATTGTTTTTATGTGGGTGAACTAGAGCATGGCAGCTGGGCTTTCCAAGAGTCCAAACACAAAAATCACATCAGTTCTCCAATTAGCGAAGCAGTATAAACAAAGGGCGGAATCAAAACGTCAGAAATGGGGGTGGGATCAGGTGGTCATTGCAGGGGTAAACATTGAGGTAAACATTGGTTTGAGGGCTGGTTTGAGTGATGAGTCAAATCATTCTCTGGGGCCAGTTCCAAGAAGCAAGTTCAAAGAGATATCTGGGTAACTTTGCTGGGTAAAACTGTGCTGTGAAAAACCCACAAAATCTTTTATTTTACTCAGCAAAGTTACCAGATAACTCATTAAACCTGCTTCTTAGAAGAGGCCCCCGCTTTGGTGATGTATATGTTCTACAGTTCTACATATACGCCTTCTCACTTGCTAATGGTTTATTGTTTATTCTGAGCTTACAGATGAGTCATCTTGTTTTGAGATGAATATTCTCCCAACCCTTGCTTGGGCTCTCATAGCGGCTTCTGTTGCACTCGCTACTGGAAGAATACTACATATACTGTACATGGCTGTGAAGTGTGGCTGAAGCTCAGAGGCATATTCCTGAGTAGAAGCTCCTTTAGTTGGAGTGAACTTTGTGGGCCAGTGGTGGCACACATGCACTGTCTGAAGAGTCAAAATGGGATGTTTTGGCTAGTTGGCTGCTACTCTTGCATACAGTGCTGTAGTATAGGTCAGCAGCAACCAGTCTGTTTAACATGTTTGGGCCTCAGGAAACCTCAGGAAAACCTCTCACAACCTCAGCAAACTCTTGTGGGAGGTATCCAAAAGGTTTTTTGATAAATCTTAGACACGCTACTGTGTGAAAGTGAGGTGTTACCAGCTAGAGGCTATGCAAGCCATGCCAGATGCGGTACTGTGGAAACACAAACACTTGTATATCCTCAGAGAAATATGTGTTAGCGTGTCACAGTTCACTAGCTCTTGCATTTAGAGTAATTAGAAATCAAGAGCCCCTTTGCAGGCAATATGTCAGAGATTATTAGAACTTACTTACATGAAACCACATAAAAGTAGACAGCTTGGAATCTGTTTGAAGGTGCTTTTGCAATGGTATAAAGCTGGCACACTGTGTATAACCCCATATTATTCATATTAACTGTGGGATTGAGATGACTATAACCTTTTTTTTGTCTTTAGACCTAAACAAGTGTAAAAACACTCAGTATACCTCTACTACTAAAGCTACAACCTTAATCCTGTACGAGGATTGACCTGATTACTCTATATCTCTGCACTATACAAATCATCAAAAAACACTGTTTGATGAAGCATTACATGCTGCTATCTGATATTATGACTATGTTACGCATGGTAAAAGTAAGACTGTGTCACTGTAGTGATTGCTAATTCAGTTGAAGAGAAAAGGAAGCAGAAAACCAGCAATTCAACAGCTATTGTCGGGACTGCCTGGCGAGTCAACAAATATGACCATCAATGTTTAAAAAGACAAAGTTGAACGGGCTCTATATTGATAACATAGAAACTTACCTCCTATAAAAATTCATAAGAGCCAATGGTCTGTCTTTGTTGCAAACCTCTGTTTCTGACAGTAGCAGTGGATGTGTTTGTGTGGTAATGTGTTTGGCAGTTTCTACAGATGTGAGACAACTTAATTTAATTCACAGCAAATCAAATTGTGGGTTAGTATTGCAAGTCTTTACCTAAAAATCTTAACCAGCTTTTATGTTGTGGTTTTGGCATGCCTGCAGCTTATTGGGGGTCACAGGGGAGTCAGGTCTATGTTACAAGACTGGTGACAGGTGAGGTTATTTAACATGTGACAGCCTGCTTCAACAGGAGAGAGGAGAGACGTCTTCTGCAATGGTAACCCTGCATGTGCGTATTTCGCAGTTTTCTTCCCTTGGTCCCTCTGTTTTGAATACACTGATGTAAGATGATTTTTTTTGTTCTTTGCAAAATTGTTGTAAAAATGTAGAGATGCAATTTAAGTCTTTTTTAGTCGTATTTAAATAAAGAAATGTTCCTAAAGAACGTTAGGGTGAATTTAAAAACTGGACTTCAGGTGTATGAAAGCGTAAGGCAGGCCCTTGAAGACAGAGGGGTTAGGTAAGATGGTTAGCTTAGCTTAGCTTAGCCTAGTACAAAGACTGGAAAATGCTGGCCTGGCTGTCTAAAGGTGAAAAAATCCACCTACGAGCGTCTTTAAAGCTCCCTTATTAGCACTTTATATCTTGTTTATTTAATCAGTACAAAAACCAAAGTGTAAAACAACTTATGGTTACTTTCTTGATTCCCTAGTCTTGTTGATGCCGTGAGGTTGCCAGGCAACCAGCAGACATTCTAGTATCATAAATCAATAAAAATGCAATGCAGAACTTTACTATTTTATGTAATTTTATTCTTATTTTTATTCTGTACAACATGTATATTAGGCTATGTTTGATCATATTCCTGTACACAGTTTAAAATAACCAAATCCTTAGCAAAATCAAATATAATGATGATATTGACCATTGTGCTGTGCTCGAGGACCTGTTGGCTGAGTCGTATCACGCTAATAAAACCCAAGACCCACGGTTTTCTTTTTGTGTATGTCCTTTCTCCCACTTTCACAATATAAAATACACACAAATGGATGAACTCCTCACTGATGATGTCTCACTGGTGATGGTAAAATACCAGAGGCTCATGAATGTTTTTTCCAGACACAAAATGCACCTCCCACCACATTTGCTTAACAAGTAAACGTAGGTAATGTTGGACTGCACAGCTGGAAGACATGTTTACACAAAAATGTTTCCACATCCAGAGTGCTTTGGCCTCTTAAATCTTAAGAGTCCCTATTCTATTTATCTCTTTAAAGGTCTTTTTCAATTTTGGCAAAAAAACCCCCACAGAGACCTTAAGTATTCATGTGTATATTGTATCACATTTGAGGATGTTACTTTGTACAGACCCTGTATTTATAAATAACTTGTACACAGATCAACCTAATCAAATGCTACAAAAAGTCTTTGAATTAATACATTTTTACAAGTACATACAGCATGCAATATTTTCTATCATTACAAAACAAATCATTGCAATTATTTTAAATTACAGATAGCTGGTTTTGGCTTTTGTTTGGGTAGTGGTGAGATTTGTGATATATATATATTTTCCAAATAATTAAACACTGTATCTCCTCACCTTACTGTAACCCACACCCATATTTGAGAACACCCATATCTGGGACTTCTGGGTTTCTTCACTAACTGGCAGTGGCAGTGGAGATTTTGCCGTAGCCCAAAAGAATAACTCTTCTTATGTCATAAATTGTCTTTCATAGCCCTCCGAGACAGCTTCCTTTCTTCCTCAGCAGCCAAACTCTTTGTTTACTCTACATCGTTTTCTTCTTCATCTTCCACACCAGGCAGCTCTTTCTCTGGCAGCAGGCCATAGCTGTTGAGGAAGGTCTCCACATCAGTGACGAAGAACTCCTCGTTTAGGTGCTGCGTGCAGGCCAGGAAGTTCCCCAGTAGTTCTCCAGCCTTGTATACCAGCAGCGTAGGCAAAACTTCATCTGAGAACCGCTCGGCAGCGCCGGATGAGACAGCATCAATCCTGCAGAACTTGACAGTGGGGTACTCAGTAGCCAGGCAGTCAAGGCAGTTGTTGAGCTCCTCACAACCTTTGACCCCAACCTTGTAGATGTGGACAACCACCACTGTGCTGTAATGCTCCTTCTCTATGACTTCTAGGAAGGCATCTCCACTGTCCAGGTCATGCACACCTTCAAACTTGGGCCCAAAGCTGAGTTTATCATGCATCTCCTGCATGCACCGCTTTCTGTATTTCTTTAGACATCCCTCATCCTCCTCCTTAAGCAGTTCATACTCTTGGACACTCATCTGAAAAAATGACATAAATAAAAAATACTTACAATTTAGATTGACTATGGAATTACATTATTTGCAATTTCTAATGTTTTTCGGATGCATTCATTCATTCATTAAGGCAATAGTTTTCTAACTCCAAGAAGCTCACATCAGACTTCCTTATTTTTTGCACAAATCTGTATTAGTGCTACACAAATATGTAGCTGTTTCATAATGCTTAGTGTCCAAATATCACAATCAAAAGCACAGTGTTTGCTGCCCATCAAAGTAAAAGTCTGCAATCTTTGCTGTGGTCTGTTTGGTTACCTTGCGGTTAAGGTTTGCTCTGGAGTCGTCTTTTGGCCTGTTCGGGGATGACATTTGTCTCAGCAGTTCCTTTTTTGCTTGTGGCATGTTTTCCTGGTCCATACTTTCCAACTTAAACCTCCTCCAGTCATTGATGACTCCTTTTGGACCTATGGAGAAGGCAAATAGCATTTTGTATTCAGTTATTGAAGCATAGTGACTAGTGTATCTCAGGCTAGCCAACTCTGTAGCATCTTTTAAATCACTTCTTAAAACTCGCTTTTATCAGAAAACCTTTTCTTAAATTGTAACTGCTTTATTCCTGGTTTTATTTTGTATGCTCCTCATTGTTTTACTGTTTTATTCTGTGTTTTATATATTGTTTATTCAGTTTTACTCTTAAGTACTTTGTAACTCTAATTAGAAAGCTATATAAATAAAGTTATTATTTTTATTAGTGTATATTTCCAAGTATTTAGACACAAAAAGGACAACGCAGGAAAACAATTTTGCAAGCAGACACAATTCAATCCTAGTCCAGTTGGAGTGACTTAGTTATGGTTTCATAAAGCAGCATTCTCAAACTTTACTTTCAAGGCACAAATAATCAGTGATGCGTGGGATTTCTATGGTTTATTGCTTTGTAAAATGACAATGTGCAGCTATGAATCATTGGTGAGTATTGTGTCCTGTTTTAATTTGGAGATTAAGGCTTCATCCCAACCCTCTAGTGCACTAATTGCACTGTTGCATAAGAAAAAGAAGATTAGAGCATCAGTTAAACTGCCAAAGCTTTACAGATCTGTACTTTACTTTGCTTTGGTCTTCCTGTTGCTCTGTAATCAATGCTTTTGCTTTGCTATTTGTAAAGTGATTTCTATTAAAGTCACAAATAATTTCTTAATGACTAATAACTGAAATGCATATTTGCACAGATAGACCAGATCCACTGCAGAAGGCACAAACACAAACAAAGTTTGTAACCAGGTTGTAAAAATGTTCAGTTACTGTGTGATGTTTGCTAATATTCACCTGTGTGGGTTGCGGTCTCTTCCAGATCAGTTATTTTGTCAGACATTTTTCTGGTTAGCTACCTGTAAGACAAAAAAATTGAGAAGCAGACTGAGTTAAAGGAGGTCATTCATATGATGGGGTTATGGAATGCATGATTTCGGACTTTTGATATTTGAATGAATAATTATTTTACTTCTTTAAGGTGTTAATGGCCTGTAACACTTGTTTGGTCTCATTGTTCTCAATTAGATCATTGTGTAGCTACAGATTTAAAATCTTGAGCACTCTGACAGAGCTACTGGATACCAAGTGAGCCCCATGATATTTAATTAAATGAATGCAGTCTAAGAGGATTAATGAACTGCAACAGATCTCTTGCTTGCTGTTAGCCCTTAGTGCTATAGTTGTAAGATGAAAAAGACGTAATTGCCAACAATAAACATGAAACCATGAAGAAAAACCCCAAAACAATGATGTAAATTATGTATGTATATATATGTGTGTGTGTATATAACACAATTGATGCATTAATTTCTACAGTAAAAGAAGGAAAATAGAAATAAATGAATGAATATATACATATTTCCTTTCAGGTTCCATATTATGACGTGTGATTTCATGTGCACATAACTGTTTTTATAAACAGCATTTATAAACAGAAAATGTACAATTCGTTTGCATTAGATGTAACTCTGTAGTCACTCTGGGTCTCACACTGCTTTGTAATGTCTGTGGTGTCAGTGTTTGGACCAGTAGATGTGTGTGACGTACGCAGAGCCAATATCTCATTGGATAAAATAGCCTATCCCCAGTGTTTCAATTAGTGTAGTCTTCCCTCCTGCGTGCAGTCGCGATGCTGATCTGGGCTGATGATCTCAGTGGCCACCTCTCTAACCCCCAAATCCACAAGTGGAGCTATGCCATGATTAGTTCTAGCATGAGCAACTGCAGTAATGTTTAAATGTTTCACTTCTGTAAGTGTATGTGTGTGAGCAAGACACAGACAATAAACTCTTGTAAACAGCTGACTTTCAATTAGACACAGACCCATGACTAAATTCAAAACCAAAAGAAAGAATCCTTTGCTGTCATTCTGTGCAGGAGCCTTTACTTTAAAACAAGAAAGAAACTAAATCAGAATTGGTCTACATGATACCTAATGTTGTAACATAGTGTAAATGGCATATTATATACATGAAAAATCAAGATGGCCCCCAAAATTAGTCTCAAATGTATGTACAAACGTACAAACCAAATAATTTATCTCCTAATACATTCACTCAAAACTAAACTTCCCGTTTGTACACATTTATACACAGGTTTTAGCTGATTTTACTCCATTATCTTAAAAAAAATAGAGCGATGTTACAGTAATAGAGTTTTTCTTACCTCCCACAGTTACAGTAAAGTCCTCCCTTTGTGTCAGTAGCTAACCTCGCACTGGTCTACACTTGATCACTTCACTAAGCTATCTGTTGCTGGATGGTGTGTGTTTTTGTGTGCATGCGTGTGTCTTTTCCAGCCAATGAGCTTGGTCTAATGGAGATTTCAAAAAAGGCCCTATAGACCAAACAGAAATAGAGCATAGATCCTAAGAGGATTTCACTTCAGGAATTAGAAGCCTCTACTTGATGAAGGCCCGACTACTCAATGAAGAGAGAGAGAGAGAGAGAGAGAGAGAGAGAGAGAGAGAGAGAGAGAGAGAGAACAGTGTACTGTTTTGCATTTCACTATTATAAACAGCACTTTAAGAGTTAACTCAAACAAGGGCACTATATCCCCGTGATGAACTCTCAAATAAAGTGATCTTGTCTGGAATTCAAACTTCTTCAAGGCATAGAGCTTCACACGAAAGGAAACACTTGATGGGAATATTTCAAAACACAAAACACCGCTAGCTACGGGTGGGGACTGTCTAGTGATGCTTTATCATGTGCTTCACAAACACAAACATCACACTGTAGTCTCATTTCCCTTCTTAAAAAAGTCAGTTTTTATATCCACAAAGATGTAAAAATGTTTTTGTGAGTATAAAAATAATGCATTTCAACGAAGACAGATAAGAGGTAGAAAATAAGAGCATCTGCACATCAGATTTACGATGTTGTGAATGAGTTAGAAACACTTAAAATATGCACATAAAACACAACATAGCAAATGTTTTATAGTTAGACACTTTGAAGTTTGAAGCTCAGCTTCTATTAAAAGTTGTAATTATTCTTGTAGTTTTGTAATAAGATGTCTGTTGTCTCTTTGTACGTCTCCATCTGTCAAGAATTGCTGCTTTTCAGTGGTGGAAGAAATATTGAGATGTTGTACGTAAATTAAAGTAACACCAAAGTAAAACCAATAACACCATGTAAAAATACAAAATCACAAGTAAAAGTTCTGCATTTAAAATCTTACTTGAGTAGAAGTACAGGATATTACATATTAAAGGTAAAAATACTCAGAATGCAAAATGGCCCCTTTCAGAGTATCATAAATATATGTTTGTTATTACTGATTCATTAATATTTTGGCATTTTAATGTTGTCAAGATGGGTAGTTTAATCTGTAACAATACATATTTTGTGATCATCTGTTTTACGTATAAAATCTCAACAGTCAAATAAATGTAGTGGAGAAAAAATTACAATATTTCCCTCTGAAATGTAGTGAAGTAGGAGTATAGTGTTTCATAAAATGGAAATACTCAAGTAAAGTACATCAAAATTATAATGAAGGACAGTACTTAAGTAAATGTACTTAGTTACATTCCAAAGTTATTAATCGTGCATATTCTCAGATTTGGATATACATTCATCCAATAAATGTCAGACTGTATATTTCCACAAGCTGCAGTGTGAAAAGAAATACCTCAATCACTCCTAATGCTGAATGTTGAATCACTGCAGTGCAAAAAAGAACTGTAAATGCTCTTCACACCCACATGATATTTTCTGGGACAGCTCATGCTGCCATGTTTGACTCCTGTCCTTCGCCGCTGTGTCTGTGTCCTGTATTTAATGGCTTAAAGGATTACTGGACTCTTTTATTCGGGCACACACAGTATGCATGTCAGGTGGGGGCTCATTATTCTCAGTTCCTCAATAAGCACATGTTGCTTAAAATGGAATTCAGCAGATTATTTAGCACCTTCTGTCTAAAAATGTCCGTCAGCAGCAGCTTAGAGTCCAATATTAGCCTATCTATCTATCTATCTATCTATCTATCTATCTATCTATCTATCTATCTATCTATCTACAATTCAAAATCACAGTGTCAGTAAAACAAGAAAAGAGGCTAAACAAGCCAAACATAAAGATCATAAAATAAGTGAAATATCTCTACATACTGTATCTATATTTACACAAAGGTAGACAGTAGAAAAAACGGCCACATGCCAGAAAAGTCATAAATGTATTCATTACAATTAGCTGGTTACATGAACATGTATATAAAGCATTTAATTTCCCGATTGAAGGCTTTTTACAGTAAAATACTCTTTTTTCCCAATGACTGAACTCACATGATAACTTGTTCAAACAATCAAAGAACTGATTCATTTGTTACAGTAAGCCATGAATCACCTACTACAGTATCAATCATCAATCACAGCAATCTCTATAAGAGAAAACCTTCCTTACAGTAACAGGAATGGGAGAAGCCTTGCATGGGAGAGGCATTCAAGTGAATCTGTGGGTACAGAGGATTGTGTATCTGTGCTCCATTCAGAGTCGCTCTCTGTTACATCATCAGGAATCACTGGATCACTTATCTTGGCTGGATAACAGGGTGACACTGGGTCAGCTCTTCTATGCCTTTTTTAAAAGCTAGAGGTCAGCGTTCTGCCTTCGAGATTTGGGCCTGGAATAATTACGATCGTCTACTTGTTCTGTTTAAGCTGATGATCTTTTACACAAAGACGTTACAGGGTTAACTGTTAAACTACTGGACTGGCTGACAATACCAGCTCATCCGCTTCAGACTAATCGTTTTCATAATAATACTAACATAGCTACTTATGATATCCAATTTATTCCTATAGATTTAATCCTATTAAATTCATATCCAATCAAATTGGTTTCCTTATGAACCTGTGCATAGCTTGAGATTTGTGAAGCACTTTGTACTTGTTTTTGTGTGCTCTATAAATAAAGTTTATTATTATTTATTATTATTATTATCTCCACATGTGTACATCTGTGCACGAATACATCATATCATCTTATTTAACTATTTATTATTTGTGTTGTAACCTAAATATACAACCTAGCATTTGTTTTTTAGTTAATTAAACCTTTTTGTTTTCTTAGTTTTTTGTTCTCTTTTCTAAACTGTTTAACATCCTTTTTTCTGTCCTCTACCATTTAAAAAAAAAACTTTATCACATGAACACATCAATACAAAAGTGGTTTAAAAAGAAAGAGAAAAGGGTTTCATTCACTATGATCTCCTCAGTTGTACACCATGCTGTAGAATATTTAGACTGAACCAGAGGATGTAAAATCAAAGAAAAGAAAAGAAATGTTGAACTCATAGACCTCCTTATTCCCCATTTCTTTATGACTCACCAACACCAGCATGTCTCTGTTTGGTTTATAAATGCATTTATGTCTACTGGCATGTTCCCTACAGACAGGGGAACATAAACTCATAAAACCATGGTTTTCACCACTGAGGTTTCTGAATATTATGGTTTTCTTCAGTATGAAATGTCAAATAGTAGTCACGCAGATAAAGATGAACATTTAGATGTGGAATGTAAATCTCCAACTGCTGTGTTGCATACGTGAGAAACTATTGTAATAGATCTTCAGTGCATTTCTTCCATGTGCTATACTGTTTGTGCTTTTTGTCTCATTTTGTTCAGGTGACTCATTCAGGTGTGCATACCATAGGTAAGCTGATGGTATTGGGAGCAGCTATATTAGACAATGGCTTTTCCCCAGGCTATTCATCATTGACTTAGTGATGCTAACAGGAGGAAATCACAGGTAAGGTGGCCTGTTGACTCTTGTACATAGTTTAATTCCGGTGTCAGTGCAAAACGTCAGATGATTAATTCAAATGAATATAGTTTCTTTTTTTAAACCTGTCACAGGTTGATGGCAACTGTGAAAGAATGTTGATACTAAAAGAGGAAAACACTGCCATTTCTTATAACAAGAAACCTTCAGGAGCTTCAGTAGCCTATTTATTTTGGCATTTACTCCTGACAAATGAACTATAATTATTTTTTTACAATGCAAAGTGCAACTATTAAACATCTACTCATAGTTGCCCTTTTGTTTGGCCCTCTCTCTAGCACTCACACACAAACACTACGTCTTTCCATCAACAATGACAGACATGCCAGATGAGTTAGTGACTGGTCTTTTGGTCTGTAAAAAGGAAAACATTTAAGAGTCTGTAATTTTCCTCTGGCCGGGCTATGATCTAGATGTGGTTTTCCATCTGACATTTTGATCACCCTTATGAACAGGAATTGAGAGTCTTCCAATATTATGACAGCAGGAGCCTATTACAGCAGTGTGAGAGGCTGTGTGAAAGTCCAGCCTTGCTTTATTTGAGGCCCACAGCCAACACATTTCTGCTGCTCTGACTCAGGAGTTGTCACTTCCAGTTCAATGAGGCAGATGAGAGAGACTTACCGCCGTCTCTCACTGCGTTGCCTGGCTCCAGCGACATCTGACAAACATATAACAAGCTGAAATGCTGTATGAAGTGAATGGCAGGTGATTCCTTCTAACTCCTGTCCACTCCAGAGGCTTGTTTGTTTTTTTGTCTGGAGGCGAATTACAGAGCACCAAACAGATGACACCATGTAAAGACCAATACACTCTTTTCAGAAGTGCTGGACAGTCTGAAGGCACGAAGAGCTACTTTCCCACTTTTGGACAACATGCCTTTTACCAAATTTTTCAAAACCATGCCCACTTTCTGCAGCCAGGTGCACACAGGTGTGAAAGTCCCGTGTTCTCCTCCTCCGCAAA
This sequence comes from Maccullochella peelii, assembly GCA_002120245.1. Lineage (NCBI taxonomy): Eukaryota > Metazoa > Chordata > Actinopteri > Centrarchiformes > Percichthyidae > Maccullochella > Maccullochella peelii. Next base: position 49,463 of record LKNJ01002426.1, on the reverse strand, counting down.
TTCTTTTCTCCACATTCCTCACTTTACTACTTTGGAAAACTCATTTCTCAACACCTCTTTCCCTCCCTTTCACTTCCTCCCAGCAGGCTCTGGCAAGCAAGTGCGGACACCATACCTGGAACTTCCTTGAACAGACTTATGAAAGGGTCAGTTCACCCAAGTTAAAAAGAAAATCTTTTCAGTTTTGGTTTATTTGGCCAGATTTGGAGATTTCAGCTCCCACCTTAATACAATGGAAGTGAATGGAATTTAATTTGTGGTGCCCATAGCATTTGAAATTTACATTTAGATTTACTTTTTCTTGTGATACACTGTTTTTAATTTCATTTTCCCAGTTTGGTAGAGGTACAAGGACATAACACAAAGGAGGCACTCATACAAGGAATGTATACTCCATGATTAAATACCTGCATATAATCTCATAAGAATGGAAGCAATCTGTCTTAGTTCTTGATATATAGGTCTAATATAGAAATAGATGCAAATTTGGGAGATTGGCAACACAAATACAGACCCAATGCTTGTATCCACCTACACTTATGCCCTCTACCTATGACCCCATGGCTGAGGATAAGAAAGAATAAAATTTATAGAAATAAATGATGATATTGAGTAATATTTAAAGCTATTATCATAATCCCCTGATATTTCAAACATAAAAAAGAAAGAAAGAAAGAAGTTTCTCAACTTTGCATAATCCACTCAAAACCTGGACAAGTTAAACCAAACCGTCTGCATGGCTAATTACCACTAGAGTTAACTAAAGATCTGATGAACTGAATGAACCCAACACTTATATACCTTACTTTCTACTGCCTTCACAGTAAAAGTACACTGAATGCCTAAAGCACTGAGTTCATGTTAACTCTGAAGCAAACAGATGGAAATTGTGATGAAGTGTAGCTAGACTGAGGACAGGTCTAAAATGGATAAACTGAAACAGGCAATGGAGCTGAGGATGAATCAATGGCATGATAGAGCCATATGGTTTCACAGAGAAAAGGATGTTTTTTTTTTATTAATGTCATGTCTATATGCGTGTGTGTCTGCCTCAGTGTCTGCATGTGAGCACTGGAAATGCACGGACACTCGTCTGATCTTATGGAGAAAATTAGAAAACAACCTTTGTTTCTTCTGTGATTCATTGTGGGCAGAAGTTTTTCTTTCCTAAATGTTCTTCCTGCGTGTGAAATGGCACGAATGTCCTGCAGACAAAGTCAAGGAAAAATGACAATAGATTAAAACAACAGACATAAGAAATGAATCTATTTTCTTTTATAAAGCTGAATATTTTCCTTTTCTGTACTCAAACCCATCATGTTGTAATCTACAATTATTTCTGCATAAATTAATTACACTTCCAGTCAATTTAACTTAAAATTGTTCGCCAAAATATAGAGAGTAGACGTTATCTGCTCAGATTTAATTTCATCCATTCCTACTGTGGAGATACTTGGGGTCTTGAATGCATGGGGTCTGATCTGATCTACCCATTGCTATCTATATTTTATGCCTTTTGCATTTATATCAACATTTAAGAGTAAGACCACTTGCAACAACCAATCAGAAAACGGCTCGAGCATGATGTACAGACAAAATCCATAAACACACTTGAATAGAAGACAGTCTGAAATATGAGGAAAAGGAGCAAAGAGCAAAAAAGAGAGAGAAATAAACACATGAACAATTTCCACAATAATCTCTGAACAACAATATCCATTCCAAAAGTATTGATTTCTTTAGGGTCAGGTATTTGCAGTCTTTTTCATAAAGTTGCAGTTTACTTCATGAGGTAGTGTTACTAACTGAGAGATAGTTAAACAAACTGTCTCTCAGTTAATAACACTTCATATTCCTTGGTTTGACTTGAAAGATAACTCTTGTTACAAAACATATGTTTATTTTTGATGGACATAGAGCTCAAATGATTAGTTGATTAATCAATTAGTGAATCAACAGAATTAATCGTAATTAATTGTAATACTTGCTTAAGTAAAGTTCTCAACATAAATTGCCAAAACTTCACTGGTTCCAGCTTTTCATATGTGAACTTTTGCTGATTGTCTTTGTCTCATATGATAGTAAAACTGTTTGACTGACAAAACAAGACATTTTGAAGATCAGTCTGGCTTCTGGAAACTTGTGATGGGCATTATTCACCATAATAGACCGAACGATCAATCAGTAATGAAGGTAATTGTTAGCTGCAGCTCCAGGTGGATACTTGAACATTTTTAATATAATAGACATTGGAAAGTATATTGTTGCAACCATCAGTCTTACTTTCCTTGTTTAATTTATTCTATACACTCACTCACTCACTCACAGAATAGTGTTGTTCTGATACTTTTCCTGCATAACTGAAATTAATTATTTAAAAGGACCTGCTCCTCTGTAACTCCACATTCTCAGTGCCACTTAAGGTCTCAATAGGTCTGGCACTTTCTTGCCAGTGATAAGTTAGCATTTTTTCATTTGGTGCAAAAATTCAACTTCATCTCTACTGTGCAGTTGGGATTTAGACACCTGTTCACCAGTTCTGCTAGTGATTTTCTTGATGTTTATCTTTGATGTGTCTTTTTGATGACATTCCTGTGTAATATATGTATGTAATGTGATATATATGGAATATATGGACTCCAGAACTGCAGCTACAAATGTTTAATGGTCAGTGATTTTCCCTTGTAATGAGCATCATTGTCACTATCATGATCATTCGTGACATTGAGAAATAAGAGAAAGTCATGGGCCACAGGAAAATGTGGATTTAATTATTGAAAACATCTGTGGTTTAGTGGTTAAATATCTCCAAAAAAAAGCCCCCTTGTTTCATTACGTAAGCATGTGTGTGTGTGTGTGTGTGTGTGTGTGTTTGTGTGTATTATGCAACACTAACGCTGGTCCAGCGAGTAGTGCGTAAGAGACGGAGGGAGTGACGAGGCGACAGTCCCCCACCTCCTCTCCCCCAGCCACTGTTGGTACTATCACAACCCATTCATAAATATTAGTCATCCCAGAGTTATGTTGGTGTTTATGTTTTTAACCTAGAGTATCTGTTTAAAGTTCGGAAGGAAAAGGTGACGTACACTTTAAAAACACTGTACTGTATTTTATATGTTGTTTAAGCTGCCACTGGGAGGAGCTGCAGGAGCAAAGAGCAAAGAGCAAATTACTGTCACTGATGGGAACTAGACATGGGGGAGATGTTATAAATCAGCAAAATAAAAGAATACTGATTAAAATCGATTTAACTCACAAATCAAGGTTACACGGTGAGCAAGTACAGATTAAACATTCTGAGATAAAAAAAAGAGATAAAAAGATAACTGGAACAAATCAGTTTGCATGGAGCACAACGGAAAACAATGGAACAGATCAAATCAAGGCAAAGATAAAAATGGATAAGAGCTTAAACAAAAGTTAACATGAATGAAAGTCTTTTTTTTTTTACAGAGATTTCAAAGTGTTAACAGATGTCAATGAATCTCCAAGCCTTAAAAGTATCAGATATTAAAGTTTAAAATTTGTTAAAATGCTAAGTTACAATACATAAATACAAAATATGGTATTATGTGTCATCGGATCATTAGACATGAGTACGTCTGTGCTTTTGAAATACAGTAATTGCAAATGACAAAGGATGCTCCTTAGCTACAACGTGCACTTTCTGTGTGACTCAGTGATTATTACAACTACAACAGGAAGCACCTCAGAGTGGCTTAGACCAGCTCAAACCAGCCTTGAGTTCACTGACAGGATCTCTGTCAGTCACGCACTTTTCAAAGATCCACAGCAAGCTGTGACAGTGGTCCACACGTCACTGCACTACATTTTGAGTCTGGGAGCCCCGATACCAGAAGAAACATCAATACTTGTGACTCTTTCAGTGGTAGTGTCATGTTTTTTTGATTGAACTTTGTTAAAGTAATCTGACAAAATTTGATCTTATGCTTTAGGCTTCACACTTTACTACCGTAAAAGTACGAGACAAATCATATCTGGAGACATGGAGCTACATACATGACAAATGTCTCCAAAGAGAAAGGATGAGAGAACAAAAAAATAACTCCCTCAGATTTTTTTGTTCTTTTTGTTGGGAAGTGGAAAGCGTTTTCAGCTTGGTTGAAACTTAATCTGATTTTAAATCTATGGTGCCTTACTTTAACGATGGAAACTTTTCCAAATATACTTTGATGTAAGTATGTTTAACATACTAATTCATTGTTCTATGCTATATTCTGGAAACTGGAATACTTCTTCTCTACGCTTCATGGTCCACCACTCCCCTTCCACTTGTCTCACACTTCCACCTTCACCTACTCCCTCTTCAGACTAAATGTGTTTACATGCGGCCTCTAGCCTGCGATAACTCATCCACTGTAAACATGCAAACAACACTGCTGAGGGTTTCCTATATGTTTTCTTAGGCATTATGTCATCAACTCAATCATAATTAACTTTTTTTGAAATCACTGTTGTCAGTATATACACACCACTCAAAAACTACACCCATATGTCAGAAGACCTAAGAGAAATTATAGATGTTCCGTCTGTTACACATGATACTATGTTAGTTGTTATTTTATGTGTGTGGCCACATTCACGACAATAAAATAAACATTAAACCTTTGTTGGCAATATTCTGTATTCGTCTTATTGTCAACAAATTGCATGAAAAGACCAAATCCGAATTGATCCAACTAACAAGTATTAGGAACCTGTTTCTTGGGCACTATTATTCCAGAATTTAAGTCCCCAACAAATGCACTATTTACTACTGCTTGACTAAAGTTTGCTAAAAACTACAGTGACAAGCTGTTTTAGGAAATTATTTAGCCTTATTAAACTATATAGTACTATATAGTCTTCAGTAGGAACCAAAGGCCACAAACAGGCTAGGGAAGTCAGAAAGGATTTGGAGATAGACTAACACATTGTTAGTTTCTTGTTAGTCTTTTCATGGAAATTTTTGACCAAAACAAAAATATAGATTATCTTTAACCCCACTGAGCCATAGCCATGTATAAAATTAAACTTTACAAAATGATTGTAGCACCTTGTGAGCTATAGGGTTTGTAGTTTTTACAGTGTGAAAGGTATCATTTTAATCCTATAAAACTTATTCCGTAAACATAAAAGCAAAATGCAAATTTTAGATGTCAGAAATTATGTATGGGCAATATAACAAAATTCAAACTTTTAACTATATTTTCAGTTTGTTGTTGTTTAGAACAGAAAAACACTTTGCACATCTATTTCATGAGACGGGTGCGTAGAGGGGGGATGAGTAGATCAAAAGTTGCAAACAAACTCCCGCGCGTCTGGGAGTTTGTTTGTTGTTGTTTACCACATTGTGCTCTGTTACAGGTAAGATGTGACATTGTTGTGACATTATTTTGGTAAGTCTTCTATTTTAATCTGAGGACATGCTTGACTTTGAGAAAATGATGGGCTACTGTTAGTTGACCCCAGTGTGAGTTACATTCAAACACCTGTATGGCAACATGGACACATCCTTCTGTTACAATCCAAGGCAAGGGTATTTTTGCACTACTGACACGCTTTGAGCAGAGAGTTCGCTGTCGCCTGTCCCTGACATGTTGTGACAACACAGTAAAAATATTTCACATCTCATGGAAACTTTTGCAGCTGCTTCTGTTTGTGGAAGGTCACAAGTTCATGTGGCGGCCAATATCCAGATTTCTGGAGTAAGACGCTGAACTAGTAGTTCCCTGTACAGTGACAAACATGATTGTCCCCCCATCATCAAGTCCATCAAGAACATCTCATTGTTACTGTTCCAATTTCCCTGTTCTAATTGTTTTCTGTGGAATAGCCATAAAGCATGTAGGCATAATTGCATTTTTGTCATAACTCTACATTTCCCAAGCCACAAAACAATCCTTTGAAATATACATGTTTACATAAAAATTTGGAAAATATTACTGTACATTTGTTGCTTAGTATTTCCAGTTTATCACTCTTTCATAAGCGAAGTGCTATTATTTCTTAGCTAGTTGTCAGTGTTTGTGCAAGTGTACATGTACGTGTATATTTTTTTGTGATAGTGATAGTAAGCGCTGTAATTTCCTGTTTCTAATTCTTAATTCAGCAGGTTAGTATTGTAAAGTCTTAATAATAATGGGAAATGTTCTCATTTTAAATTTCCACCAAAACACCAGTAGCTACATACTGTAAAAACCCAGCTCTAACTGGTATTGGAAAGCAATTACAGCTAATCAATGTAAACAACAAAAGTTTCATCAACACTGCACACACCATCTCTTCTATTTTTTTCATGTTTACTGGTTAAAGTGTAGCACTAATAAAGAAAGTAGAAGCTCATGACAATGAAAATCCCCTCCACAACATCTGTCATTACAACAACATCCCCATTTAACTGAGCCATGGGAGAAAAATTCTGGTTAAGAGAAATGGACATGAAACACATTTAATCTGCACAGATTAAATGTGATCTGACAAAGAGTTTGAGTTCAGTAAGTGTTTTTACTTCCAAGCAAGAAGCACTAAAGCCAGGACTGATAGTAAAGTAACCAAGTATATTTACTCAAATATTATACTTAAGTACAAGTTTGCGGTAGTTATACCGTACTTGAGTAATTCCATTTTCTGCTAATTACTACTTCTTCTCCACTACATTTCAGAGGGAAATATTGTATTTTTAACACCACTATACATTTATCTGCTAGCTACTTTACAAATTCAGACAAAACATTTGAAAAGCTTATAAATTAAGATGCACTAGTATGGAACTAAAACTTCACAACAGGATATAAAATGGCTCAAATTAGCTTAATCCAGCTTGACTAAATACAACAATAAAATGATATATAATAGTATAACACTCACAGGGAAATTGTTCTTCATTATATATTTTTACTTTTCATATTTTGAGTAAATGTTGCTGAAAGTACCTACATACTTTTATTTAAGTAACATTTTGAATGTAGGACTTTTACTTTTTATTTTATGTTATGGTATTTTATGTTATTGCTACTTTTACTGAAGTAAAAGATCCAAATACTTCTTCCACCACTGATCCATTTACAATAGATGAAAAATTCCCTTTGTATAATCTGTTATCAGGAGTGTTTTAAAGAGGCCATATGAGTCAGGGACGTAAAATTTAACAATTTATCAAATTTTTAAATGTCAAGTGTTTTGCCCACAGAGTCAGTGTGTCAGTGAATATGATAAATATGGAAAGTAAGGACATGTACCCACTTCATATCTGCTTGTAGATTCCCATAAAATTCCTAGATCATTGAGAATCCAGGCCATTTGACTGTTATCAGGCTGCTGAATATGAGGCTGATAACCACTGATAATGCCCATTCAACTGAGATAACGTTGATAATGTTCCAAACGGGTGGAGAATCAAATCTAAATCTAAATTTTGTTTGTGTACTGTTACTGCAAGCTGACTTTCTGTATCTTTAAGAAAGCTTGGTAGCAATGTGGGATATAGGCTGTATCCTTCAAACTAGCCCACAATTGCAACTTAGAGCAAAGGGATAATTAAAAAGAAAATAGATAGTTATTTCAAGTTTTACTTACTTGACTCACTTGAAGGTAAAGTAGGGGTGAAGGGAGGGGTCCCTGCTTTGCATCCAAATCACACAAAAATGAACCCCTGAGACATGGTTTGACATATCTAAACTTCAGAAAGACTACATCATTCCAGCATCTGATATCAGTGGTTCCGATGGTGCTAATATAGCCTACCATATATCACCAAATTAACCCTGTCTCCTGGAAATTATGCAGTGATGGCAAACGTAATTGCTGCCTGATTTTATTTAGAGGCAATGTTTTTTGAGTGAATGAAGCGCTAAATTTTTGGGAGGTGGTTGTGGTCTGGGTTAAATGTTAATAAAACATGTTGTTCTCATGTTCTCGTGCTTCAAGTCACTGTGGACTTTTTCTGTATTAAACCCAACCACAATATTTTCCTAACCACAACCAAGTGCTGTGAGGGCCAAAACATAACCATAAAAGTTTAATCATGATATAATCAAGCTTATATTGTATTGCAAAATCTGATATTTTGGCAGGAAACAAATTAAATACGTTATCAATGAACATTTTACCGATACGGTTAGTATCAACATTTTTTGCGACTTGCCAGATATGTTAATTAACAACATTTCCTCATTATGTTAATAGAAAACGTAATCCAGGTGATAGGGCTGCAACTAATGATTATTTTCAGGATTAATTGATTAATCGTTTAGTCTATAAAATGTCAAAACATGAAAAATGCTCATCACAATTTCCCAGAACCTAAAGTGACGTCTTCAAATTGCTTCTTGTGTCCAAACCAACAGTCCAAAACCCAAAGAAAAACAGCAAATTCTTACATTTAAGAAGCTGGAACCAACAAATGTTTGACATTTTTGCTAGAAAAATGACTGAAATTATCAATTTTTGAAATAGTTGGCAATTAATTTTCTTTCAGTCAACTAATCCCCTAATTGTTGCAGCTCTTCCAGGTGACATTAAGTCTCCTTAAAAATATATTTGCTGTTGCAATTAGTATATAAACATAATTTCTAGGAGACAGGGTTACAGCAAATACATTCTTCTGGTTAAGTCAACAAGTTCTCCAAATTAAATGACAAAATCACTAGTTAGTCCACACTCTCTAGAACAACACATTTTCTGATCTGACGCCCCTATCAGCAGGGCAACATCATTTGTCAGTGCCTCCCAAAACCGTTACAAATCACAGTTTGACAAACCACAAACAAACCAGTTTTATGATGTGACACCGCTCATGTTAAGGTTATGTTTAGGCACAAAAATGATGGGGGCTTTGTCACTTGAACATAAACATATGTCATTTCTGTGCACTTGCTGAAAGGAGTGATGCTGTTTCGGTGCAGTATTACATCAGCGAGAACAATGTTTGTTTTTGTGCCAACAGTATTCCAAGTTGTCATCCTTTCGATTGCTTCATAATTTGCATAATGAAATGCTACTGATTTTCTTTTCTCAGAAACACGATCATGCCTAAACAGAGCATTATCTGTCTATGAAAATTAGGTCATCAGTAGTTGACAGCTTTCCTCTGTACCACTCGCTTTTTTCGTCTGATATCTCATGTAACAGCATGACTTAACTGATGATAAGCTCTGATAAGCCTCACGCTACGAGAAATACAATCTTGAAATGGAAAAACAAACAGAGGTGATGATAAAGGGTTTAACAGAAACAGAAATTCTCCTTAATGTGAGAGTCTCTAAAGCGTTCCATTGCGTAATCCAACTACTACTACGACAAGTGAAACCTATAATCATGGCTCAGCGTTTAATGGAGATGTTTCTTAGTGGTGATGGATGTGAATGTGTGTGCACATCCACGCATACCTGAAATACTCCAGAAGTTAATTTAAATTTCATGTTAGTGTTTGTTTAAAGACTTTGCTTCCACTTAAGAACTTGTCTAAGAGAGTTTGAAGAGCCAGTTTGAATGTGAAGGAAAGGGCTGCTGGATGGATGTCCACAAATCTAACACACACGTACACGCACATTCACTGGCCGCCATCAAAGTTACGTGCTGATTCTGGACACCAATGAAGCATCGCTTTGCTGGATGTGCTCCCAATGAGTCTCTGGATGTCCTGCGGCTGTGCTGCCAAATCCTGGATCCTTGTGGAGTCTGATCATTGAGCTTTCCAACAAATTTAATTTAGACAGCCTGTGAGAGATTAAATGAGAAACATGTGTTTTATTCTTTGAAAGGGAAAAGTACTGAGGGATTTTGTAGCCTGAAGTACATCTACTGAATTGTTACAAATGTGAATCACATGGCTGTTGTTATAAATTGGTAATGTTGTTAATCTGTGGTCGTTGCTTTTATTTGATATTATTTACAATGTAAATGTAAAGCATATACAAGTGTTTTTATGATTTATGTATCCTGTATGATCTGCTTCCACCTGTGTTAGCTGCCAAAGAAACAGCTCATTTCATTCTAATAAACCAATATTAATTACTTAAACACTTGTTTGTTTGCTATTATAAAAAATGTTTAGTAAGTAACGTGATGTTTCCAAGTTATGTGGAATGCAGAGAAGAATTTGTGAAAGGGCTGAGCAGACAGATATGCAAGGCGTGTCAAGGTATGAGAGCTTGAGACACCCTATTACTAACATGGGAAAGCTTTCAAGACACCCAATCCAATAACTAACATTTTACAAGTCAGCAGTAACATGTTAGTCACTTGAGTGATGTCTGAGAAAGGGACTGAGCAACACCGAAACCAAAGTCTGTGTGTGACAAGAGGTTATTGTCCCTTTTAGTATGAATGACATACAGGTGGTATCATAGGTCTGCATGTATGTGTGTGTGTGTCTGTGCGATTACTTCTGATTGTTTCGTCAATCTTCGGTGGAAAAAAGAACGGATTCCTTTAAATAAATGTTGCAAAATCATTATGGGAGCAATGTAAAAATCAAAATTTTACCTATATGTGAAAGTTTTGAAGCATATAAATGTGCTGTATTTAACTATCAACAGTAAAAATGGTCCCTCTCAGTGTTCACATATTGCAAGCATTCATTTTGGAAGGGCCCCCCCAATGTTCCTTTACTTTGGAGGTTTTCTGGGCAAGTCCAAGTATAGGAGGCCCTGGGGTAGACCCAGAACATGCTGGAGATATTATATATCTCATCTGGATTGGGAACACCACGGGATCCCCCAGGAGGATCTGGAAAACGTTGTTGGGGAGAGGGACATCTGGACTACCTTGCTTCGCCTGCTGCCACCGCGACCCGGCCCCCGGATAAGCAGCGGAAAATGGATGGATGGATGGATAGATAATTTGATTGTAGGGTGTCCACATGGTACAATATCTATTTCATATGCTTGTAGGTAGCAATGCATCATCGTCATTGTCATTGTATTCTATTATCTTATCTTGTGTTTTATATATAAAACCCTGTTCTGCAAAGTAATTAGTAACTAGATAGACTTAAAGGAATAGGAATAAAACTGCATTTTCTTGTCTAACTTAGTCTTCTGAAGCCTCATTTTAGCTTCAGCTGAACTTTAGAAGTCATTTTTACACAGGACTCAGGATTTAGTCTTTGCAGACAGCATGCACAGGAAGAAGCATTACAGCGACCAATAACCCTTTTAATGTAGATATTCACATGTCAGTGTTGTTTCAAGATAGACTTTTGAAACTATCCTTTAACATGTATGATGTCAGGAAATTCCTGCCGAGGCTGTTAGTAAGTACAATACTTAACACTCCAGTGTTTCAGGTTTGATTCTTATCATGTTAAGTACAGATCCAAGAGCGGATTTAGATGACAAAAGATCATCTCTGACATCTTTGGTATTTGATGTAATCCACTGAATCTGCTTCTTCAGGCCTTCAAATTGTTTTGTATAATGTGTGATGTGTGTGTCTGATAGATGAGTAAGTGTGTGGCTATGAGTATGTTTTGATGAGATGATGTGACTGCATGTTGGTGTGATCCCTGACAATTTAACAGCTGTTTTGTGGTTTTTATTTTGTTGTCTTTTCACCCTGTGGTGTAGCGTCATAGATGGAGAAGGCCTCTTACTCCCTGTGCGACCTTAGAAGGCTCTCTTAGGTAAACTGTAGGTAGTTTCTGTCTAAGGGACGCTGTAATGCACACGTCAGACTAAATATGCGGGTCGATCGGAAATGGAAACAATGAGGTGCCAGGCATTCCTCCTCGCTGAAAGTCACAGAGACATACAGAGCATGAGGGTCAGACCTTGCCAAGAGAGAAGGAAATCGATTTGTTCTCGTTTTCTATAATTTTGTCTTTCTGTTCTTCTTTCCTTAGACTAAACTAGATATACTCTGTCCTTCATTTTCTTTGTTTTTTGTTTATTTTAATCAATTCTTTCTGTCCTTCTTGTTATTTGATTTCTTCCTCTCATCTGTTCTTTCTTAGCACAAACACCTTATCTTGTAATGTTTGTTTTCAATTTATGGATATTTGTTTAGTTATCATGGATCAATTACTTCCTGATTTAATGTTGAGACATGAGCAGTTTTAAAAAACTATCAATGCTTCCTTGTTCATCAAGAGTAATAAAAAGGATTAACCTCGACAGCCCTTAACCAAAGGCTTTACAGTGATATTTTTAGTTAGAATCAGTGGTACATTTACACAATTTAATGATGGTAGATCAGAATTCAGTATAATATAATTTTCACCTGCCAGGAATGTCATCTTGAGCAAGCCAAAAGCAATCAAAAGCAAATGGGTGTAAACACACAGAGAGATGAAGATGAATCATCAGGTCGTCTCTTCCTCTTACTTGTGCAATCATTCATTGTGTGTGGATTTCTTTTTTTACCTCTTGCCTTTCCTGGTCTTCCTTCCAGTGGCTTCTTCGATATTCTACAGAATCACATCAATTACACATTTACTGTTTAGTCCCGGCTTTCTGACTTATCTTCCTGCCCATTACAGGGATTTTTTGATGACCAGCTTCACAGTTAAAGCAGTGATTGGCCACAGAACAACGCACCAATTCACAAATACACTCACAAACCAAAGAGCAGACTTGTTAGTGCTGTGGGTTTTAATAGGAATCTTACCTGATCAACATCTCCCAGGCCCTAGATTTTTCCTTGCAACAGTCACTATGACCTAAACTATTGCATGCTCATGAAAGTATGAAGAAAATGTTATTAGTGGGAGTGTATGAAGAGTCAAGTGAAATGGTCATCATTTTGAAAGACTGACATCACTGACAATGACAAATGAACATCTCCCCTGTGGCAGTTGACCTGACAGCAACAAAACACTTCACATCATCGTGGTAAACACTCAGGATCATACATCAGCATACAGCATCAGGATATATGCTTAAAAAACCTCCCACCCACATACGGGTGGATACAGGCTAGGCAAAATTGCAGCAACCACTACACAGGCTGTAATTATCAGTTTTTCTCAATTGCTTAAGCGCATATTTTCTGAAACAGTCTTGCAGTTCTCAGCACACTAAGAGCAATCACCACATCATTTTACAGTGCAGCACAACACTTCATTTGTCCTGCAAAGGGCCGTCACATATTCAAAACGTTTAGCTAAGCTGGAATGAGTCTATCATCAGAAAATTAGTCTATACATAGTCTATACACACATACAGTAACCTAATAGTAAATTAAAATATCCTCAACAGGCAACTGAATGGTATTCATCAGTTTCAAAGCTCACTACATTCACATGTTTCTCAGTCTCAGTGCGCAACTTGTACCTTTATTCAGATCAAGCACCTTAGAATAACAGTTGTGTAAAACACATAAAATAAATAAAGCTGACATAACGTTTTACAGTGAATGTCGCCATACAACAAATTCATGTCAATTAGGGATTATTGTCGAAGTGCTCCTGTCTAGTCACAGCATTTCATCTGTTTCATATCTGATATTTGCCTTTACAATACACAGATATTGTGGCCTGGGGTGTTACTCTCCCCTACATGTGATATCCTCACTGGCAGCATGTGTCCACCTCTCCCTCTGACCATTCATCACAGTGCACTTTCACTTTCACACCCACTGTAAACTAAATTTGACATTTAATATTTTGCTCTACAATTAACATGTTATTGTTAATTGCTATTACACTGCCAGAATACTGACATTTTCCTATAATGAACATTTCTGTTTTAAGGGGTATGACAGTTAGCTCAAATATTTTGCATGTGAGGATTTACATGATGATCATGTTAATAAACATGTCTGAGAGTAATACAGTCAATTAAAACAGCAGTGTAATCAATTTTGGTTGGACATTGTTGATGTGTAAAGACCTTAAAGGGGAACTCCAACGATTTTAAACATCAAAGTCTGTTTACAGGTCTTGGGGAGTTTTACTGCATATGGGAAAAAAGTTCTATAAAGCCTTTTGTGGCTCCAGAGGGAGCTGTGTGAAATCTGATAAATTACCTCAAGTGATGTCTACCTCTGTAGCCTGCTCCTCATCTCTGCTTGAGGCTACATTAGCTGCTACTAGCATAACACACCCAAATCTCCAACTGAGGCGCCAGGGTTTGATAAGGAAGAAGAATGTGTGAAATAAAAGAGACAATATCTCTGGTTCTGCTCCAAAACTGTTATCAGACAATTTGTGATTATGTCATTTAAATTTGTGTAAGTGACAAGTGGTTTCCAGTGGGTCAGTGCCAGTGCTTCTCGTGTGGAGGTGCCAGCGCCAGTTCCCAGTTCCTGCCACCTGCAAGGCGTCACGTAACTCCGGTCTCGGATCACGGCCATCACACTGGGTCTGGTTCCACAGAGGTCCAGAAGCGGTCAGAGGGAAAACCCACACTGAAGTCTCCTGATCTTCTCCCACACCAGAGCCCACGGCCTGCTCATGCTCATTACACCCACACAAAGCAAGATGTGCTCCCTGCTCAATCTCATAGACCAGGACCTGAGCATGCCACACATTGATGCACAATGGAATAATAATACTTACCCTCGGGAAACAGGAGGGGAAAACAAATAATGTGCACACACAATTAGGTCATTTTCATGCCATGATGGGCCAAGTCCCTCTGATGGGGTATCCTACACCTGGGCCTTTGAAGTAAGATTATGAGTTGGAGGAGGAGCTGTCCCTTGGGTTCAATTCAGATGACAACTGATGCACATGACTTAATTAATGTAATTTCCTTGCTTCTGTCTGTGATATAGTGTTTAAAACACGAACTGTCCAGTGTGAGGGGAGAGAGTGAATGTGCTCTCTGTATCAGTTGTGAGAAATGTGTGAATGATGGGAAAATTTAGCTTGTCATTGTCTGTGTTTAGAAGGGACGATGCCTGGCGGCCTGACTCACAACTCTGTGCCGCCAGTCACGTCAACAGTCATTCCACCATGTTTGTTTTGGAATGGGTACCCTAGAAAAGTAGCTTTATTCCTCTGTTGTTGCCAGCACATTCTGCCGAGGCAAGGTTTCCTGTATGCTTCTGGACTGGGTGCTAATCTTCACAGCTCATGTACAGTAAAAAGGTTTTCTTTTTCCTCTGCAACTTTTCCCGGCAATGCTTTCACCAACCAATGTAAAGTTTTAGGGATGTGCATAATACCACAGCCACCTACACTTTCTTCATTTCCTCTTTGATACATGCAGTGTAGCGTGTGTTATGTTAGTAATCTAAAATCAACACAAAGTAATATCAAAACAGAAGCAGTACACAGAAACTGTTGCTGTTGGGAATATATTACTGTAGTATTACTCAAGGACACGCTTACTTTGCCTCAGGAATGTGACCTGATGCATACTTTTCATCTAATTGACAGACATACCCTCAAAGGGAAAGGGAAGGTTTTAGTGAGAAATTCCTGATCTGTTCCACTTCAACTGATTTACTGTATCTCACAGCTTATCTGTGAACCAGGAGATCATGCCATGTAGCCTCAGTCTCAGCATGCAGACTTTCTTGAGCCTGACAAGTGTCTCCATGTGTTATCTGATTTGCTGAAATCAGATAACAGCACCAAGTGGTCTAGGGTGTGTTGAGGGCAGCAGTCACTAAGGGAATGTAGTTTAACGTCAAAACAATGACCCCTCAAACCCTCCTTGGTGAGTTATGCTGAAGGTGAAGCTCACTTGGACTTTATTACATTTAATCACATTAATCTTATTACAAAGCTAATTTATTTGTTGTTCACTTGCACCTTCAAACCTGTAGATAAGAATATGTTTACATACAGTTAGTGTGCAGAACTACAGCGATAAAGTTTGAGCGAGTTCATTCTTGCCCTTTTAAAGAGTAGACAAAATATTCATATTCTCAAGGTTCGCTGTCTTTTTTCAGAGAGATACCTATCAATCAGCTATACTTGCTTATCCTTGAGAGTTGCAGGGTGTCTGGAACCAATCCCAGCTGACACTGGGAGAGAGGTGGGGTACACCCTGGACAGGTCACCAGTCAATCACAGGGCTGACACATAGAGACATACGCTCATATTCACACCTACGGGAGTCACCAATTAACCCAACTTGCATGTCTTTGGACTACGGGAGGAAACCGAAGCATCTGGAGGAAACCTGCGAACACAAGACAGACCACATCTAAACATAATTCAACTTATCTCACACACACACACACACCCACACACACACACACACACACACACACACACACACACACACACACACACAAAATGAATTGCAATATGTCTGAAACCATTTTACACAATGCTTTCCCCAATTTTAGGAGTCTCTTACATACTGAGGCGTAGAAGTGTGCAACCAGAATTATTATAGGTAGTGGTGAATTATAATTCAGTTCATTGAATTTTGTAAAGTAGTAATTCAGCTTGCATTTACAATACATGAAGCAATATCAACAATTAGTGCCAAAGTATTAAAATGCTAATTAAATGTTCCACTAAATATAATGACAATAACAATAATAATAATAATAATAATAATAACAACAATAATAATAATAGTAATAATAACAATAACAATAACAACAACAATAATGATAGCAATAACAATAATACTAATATTAATAATAATAATAATAATAATATAATTCCTTATCTTTCAATCATGAATAAATACATTGATTTATAACTGTTCCAGAAAATAAATCAATAAAAACGCTTTTAAATTTCACAGTTCATTTTCATCCTGCTATTTCTTTGCTTTCCATACTTGTCTGCACATTTAAGACTGTAACATAATTATACTGTAAATGCAAATTAATTATCCTGTACTCCTTTGAAACGTATTTCAAAACAGAGAAACATGTGATTCATTTCTTTCATCCAATCCTAACCTCAGTTGAAGTTGTGAATAAAAAAATAAAAATTGTCATGAGAAATGTCATGTAGTGTAGTTTGTATTTGACATTATGAGGGACTACAATGACTAATTTGTCTCTCACTTAAAACATTTTTTCTTCTGCCTTAGGATAAGTTTGTCTCTATTATTATGACAAAATATTGTCTTTCTCTCCTAATTTCAGTTACCATACAAATACAGAAAACTAATTTGGAAAGACCCAGAGGTGAAGCTGATTTACGTAGATGCCTGATATCACACCTACATTATAATATTTGTGGGGTGTGGAAGATTTAACAAACTTTGTGAGTTCTTAACAGCACTGTGTACTTAACAGTCTGTCTTTTATAGACATTACTGACATATCACAGACCATTGATACCATCTGAAGTGCTATGTGCTTACTTGGATTACATTGTTTCTTTAGGAAGGAAAAGCTTATTTACTCCCAGGGCATCAATCAGAGAGTTTATGTAAGAGCACGTGAAAATGACAACGTCAGCTGATTTCAAAGAAATGTTCTCCATTTCATGGAAGCATTTATTAGTGTCAACCTTGTAAGTCAATGGGCACTGAAAACAAATTTAACAAACTGCATGGCTACTTTGAGGCCATATAACTGAATGATACAATTTCTATAGAACAACAGTCATTATTAGTCATTTTAAATTACCCAAGCCAATACACAGACTGAAGAAGAACAAAATCAGTAACACAATACTGAACTAGGAATGCACTTTACTGTGTGTAAAATTATATCAAGCGAATCAAGATCAGTCATTAAATTCACTGTGAAAATCACCACTGTTACTGTGCTAGTGTATCACTGTCTGCAAAACAGATCCCTGTGGTGTACAGGGGCAGCCATACAATTGAATGAACATAAATTTACATTAGAAGTGTAATGTACGCTATTACAGTATGTAGTTAAAACTGTAAACTAACCTTCAAGTATCAATTTGCAATGACTGAGGTCATTACTGTAACAATAACTTACATACAATGAATCTTTCAATAAATAAACACAACCACAGACTTTTGTTCTTGATAGCCAGACAAATGTACAAAATTACATATAAAAAACCCTGTGTTGCACTTTCTCATGTTATGTTATAAATAGAAGACAATAAATACAAAAATAAATAAATAAATAAATACATATGTTTCACAAAAACTTATAAAATCTAAAACTTAGAGCTCAGTAGTCCTTTCTTTCAAAATGACAGTAGGGTTGATATCACTGCTCCCTGAGTGGGATGTGCTAGAGTTGATGATCATGGACCCCGTCTCTTTAACGTCGGGCACATGAAAGGATGCCAGGGGACAGGGGCCGCCGACGTTATTGCAGACGAGGCTCTGCAGGGAGGCGGTGTTGACGATGTCAAAGCCTACGATGCCTCCGAATGTGCTGGGCTTCCAGTACTCCGGGGAGCAGATGGGGTTTCCCATTAAGCCCTTGAGGGAGAAAGGGGCTCCCATCTCCACCATGGTCTCCCCAAAGATGGCGTTAGGCCTGGGTTTCTCCACCAACAGACCCGGGTAGAGCTCCACAGCATCGATGTGTCCGTACATCTCCTCGAGCACTGCAGCCATTTCTTTCTCTCCTGAGTAACACAAAGGAGGAAATAGTTTTAGTTAGCGCTTCAATCTGGCTTCTCTCACTCACTCAGCAGCTGCAAAGCTTGCTGCTAGTCTAAATATGAGCTCTGTGTTTTGACTGATTCAAAAATTATCTCTCCTCTTAGAAGCATACACTGATATTTTTCTCTCCTCATACATCACAGTTAGTTTTTAATCAACATTAATTCCTCTTTTCTTGTGAAATTTAAATCTTCTCCTCTGAAGCAGGAGGTCTCTCTTGTCTGTTTATGTCTTGCTCTCTGTGATGACAGTCTGCTTACACCATCTCAAGATGAAATGAACATCTGGTTCATAGAGTCACGGAAATAAATTCCTAACCTCCAAAGCTGCTGGGGACTAAAGCTGAGTCTAGACCATTTCTTTAATAACAAGTAATCTATTACACAAGCCTGGATGTGTAGCATGTGGGTGTGTTTTTCAAGCATGCATTTAATATCCTGCAATCAGCTCATGACAATGCTGTCGATAATAAAATAATAATTTGGCAAGGCAACATTTCCTTTCACTTCATGTTGATAATAGCCTCTTCACTAATCATCTGACATCATACTTTCCACCTGCAAGTATTAGTTTTGTAAGTGATCTTGACTTTGTCTCACCTGTCATGTCTTCAAAAGAGCTGTAGGGCTTCATGGAGAATCGTTTCCTGTAGTTGTTCAGGGACTGGTAGCGCATCTGTCTGCTGTTTTCAATGGACTTAATGGCCACGTACATGATAGGTCCTGGGACATTTCGGCCACCAGCAACCTAAAAAAATGAATGGGAAGTCAGTTAATCAGCCCTAAAGCAGTGACAGTAACAGTGGTGTTACAATCTTAATCTAAATTCTGCTACTAGAGTGCAAACAGTTCTTACCCGCCCAGCGATCTGCTTGGTAAACGACTCCACAAGGTTGCTGATGCCGTGCTCAGTCACTATAGAGGTGTTGAAGACAAACTGTTTATAGCTGTAATCCTTCTCCTCAATATGGAAAGTATCAGGCATCAGTGGGTGCCAGTGGTACAGGGTGTTGAACTCAGATGCAATGCGGTTCTGGTACTGGAAGCGCTGGTTGAACAGCAGCTCGGGGTCAAACTTGAGCTTGAAGTGATAGCCGCTCAGGTGCTGCACGTAGTCCTCGATCACAATCTTGATGGTCTCTCCTACAGGACAAATGATACAACATTTTATATAATTCAGATATTATAGATGCTTAAACTCCTCTTAAAATCTGAGTTCTAGACGTATATACACGAGCATGATTACAACTAGTTTGGAAGCCAATTGAGGTTCAATATACAACTTGTGATGTGGAGAATAAACTTTTCAGTGAATTGGGAGACATCTTGTGTTCACCAGTTAAACATATCCATACATTCTGTATTTTTCAATGAATTTTTAACTAGGTAGTTTGCTTTTTTGAGGAAAATCCATATCAGGCACAAATTATTGTTCAAGCAGTGTATTTTGTATGTCCTAAAACATGTTTGGAGGGAATCTTTAAATTATTTTGGCAGGGATTTGACTGTAATAGTTTGCAAGCATGCAGGAAAGTGAAAGCTTTTCCTGAAATGAAAAGCTAAACATTTCCTCTTTCTCACATCTTTAAGTAAATGCTGTTTCTCAAAGCAGAGCTTGAATGCTCCACTGTGTGCAACAGTTGCTAGTGGGTGATTACCAAAATAAAAAGTACAACTTCCTCTTTTCATAACTCCCATGGTAACTACATTAATACCATGACAAGTGCATCACATGTCTGTCTTGTTATGATTTTGACTGTATTTTTCCAGCAACATTACAGCAAATGTTTTATGCAGCAGAATCTTATAAACTCACCAATCAGAATGAGCCGTGTGGTCTGGAAGAGCCTTTCGTCGTCCCAGTCAGGGTGGACCTCCTTCAGCACATCACACACCCGGTTGTGTTCTCGTAGCCAGATGGTGGCGTACATCATCAGGCCAGGGACCAGGCCGAACGCCTCGTGGCCCACAGCGAAGCGGTGAGAGTCAGGAACATGAGGAGGGTAGTGCATGTCGACGCCCACTTCCTTTACTATTGGGGGGTACACTTCTCCATCCAGGATCTGCATAGTGACGCAAGAGAGGAAGCTACTGTTAGACACTGTGGTCTGAAGCATTTGGCTGTTTAAACTACAGTGCATCTGTCTCTTCTCATACCTGATATTTAAGCTTGCCATCCTTGAAGAGTCTGAGCTTGCGTTGCCTCTCCAGGTTGTCTCCATAAATATGGTTGAGATCCACCTGAAAGCAAAAACAACGCCATTAACACATGCATTAATACATTATTCTTTCAATTGTGGTCTCTTTGTCTCTCTTCTACTAAAATCTGATGGGGCTTGAAATCTGCTGTGCTTACCCCGTGACCTTGAGCTATGGTAAAAGCAGGTCCTTTCTTCATATCAGATTTGAAGAACTGGTGGGTGAAATGCTGTGCGAAGAATGCAAACATCAGGCTAGTGCCCTGAGGGTCCGGAATAAACTGTCTTCTCATCAGAAGCTTCTCAGCCAATAGCTTAGCATCAGGTAGCTCCTTTTTACCTGGGGAAACAATTAACATTACAGTAAGCATACAACACTATAATACAGAACCAAGTCAGTTTGGTGTTCAAATGTTCTGATTTACTTTTACTTGTAGGTAAAGCTATAACTGAGGCTTACTTTCATTGTAAATTCCTGAGACACGTTCAATGTAAAGTTTGAAAAAAGTGGCTTCGTGTTCTTTAGTTTTGGATTGTTGGGACAGGTTTTGTTGTGTTCCTTCAGCACATTTCCACTTTGTCAATCCAGCAGAACGGATAATATAAACGTGTGCATATCCCGTGATGTAATGGGGCTAAGCCACTCTTGCTCAGTATTCAAGAATCTGAGAAAACTGGTTCTCCACAGTCGTAGAGAGTGTACTCACCTACTACTCCCATAGGGGTTGGGCAATCCGCTGGCACAGGGGGGAGGGTGCGCGTATAGTAGGAAAGGTTGGAGTAGGCTTCCCAGCTTTTGTAACCATAATCCGCATTGAAAGTTGGAGGACTATCAATCAAGTGGGATCGGGCTAGAGAGAAAAAAAAAGCATTTCATTATTAGTTTAACCTGCTGTACAACTTATTTGACATGTTATGAGGCAGTTTCCAATCCATCTTGTCATTTTGCCTTCAGCTAGAGACGCTTACATGTCAGCACATATCTCATGATGGCATCCCTGAGAAAGGAGATGTTGTTGATGATGTTCCAGAAGCCCTTGAAGTGGGTGAGAAGGTAATGAACGGTGTTGGGTGATGGCTTCAGGGAGACTTTGACCCAGGTGAGGAACTCAGCTGTGAAGGCCAAGAGGGAAAATTAATTATTGAACAAATCACCTCTAACATCCTAATTTTAGATTCACCTCACGTGTGCCATTCATACTTACGTTCTGAGCAGTTCTGTCCATAATATCCTGTGCGTGTGCAATCACACTCATAATTATCTGTTCCAAGCGCTGTGCAAACGCCCCTGTTCTGGCACGGGTTTGAGCAACATGGGTTACCTGTAACAGACAATGTTGGGCGGTTACTGACAATTCACTTCAGATACCAACACAAGTCTGTTAGAAAAGCCTCAAAATATCAATCCTCCCAAAACCCCACAATATAATAACTCTCTGAGCTAATGAAGACATAGTTTAATGGTATTTTTAACCTTTTAGTATATATATATAAATCTTATCAACATATTATGAGTGGTTTATAAGTATGGCAATGTGTTCTGATATAAAGATACAAAAATCCAAAAACGAATACAAAACTTTACACCTAAAATCGAACTTTTAAAGACTGCTAACTTCTGTTTAAGCTGTTAGATATCGTTTTCTGTTTCTTCTACTTACCCCCTTCGCAGACAAGAAACCCGAGTGCCAAGAGGAAAACCGCAAATGTGAGTCTGTTCATACTCCAAAGACTTGGTCGGATCTTATTTTCTCTTTCCTGCTCTCTCCTCTCCTCCGAAGTCGTGTCGCTCTGAGACTGAAAATTTCAATGTCCAAGAGCTCCTCATCGGTGCACCTTTATAGCTGCAGGGTGACGTCACCGCCACTACGTACAGCGTGTTTATGAATGGTCCGCTATGAATAAAACTGACCAAAGTAATCAATTAGTAATACCTGACAGTGAGGAATATCTTTTCTTTCACAATCCCGATTAGATTTTGGATGATATGTGGTTTATTTTCTTCATTTTACTTCTTTTTTAACGGAATTCTTTCAATGGAAAATATTGAAATGAATTTATAACAAAAAGTCTGAAAAATTCCAACTTTCACAAGTAAAAGCTGTATTTCATCCCCTGCAAACGGCAAATTGTAAAGTATGCGACTTTACAGAAATGTATTTTATTATCGTATTACATTTTAATGAATGTATTTTAAGTACTATACAATATGATTTACAATATTAAAGATACACTTTAAAGATCTGAGTGTCCCCTGAATGTCTTATTTATATAAACTATATTGCCACAAGAGGATGACTATAATTCAAGATAATATAATTTATAACAAAAAAGATCTGTGGCCTATATAACGTGTCAAGGGGCAAAGATAGAAATAAAGATATGTAATATATTTGTAATATTTGATTAATTGGAAATAACCGGTTGATCTGTCCGGTTGTTCTCTAAGCGATGAGGTAATGAAATTGATATGATTAAATGTATTTGGGATGCTGTATGAAACCTACAGAGCAACAGGTCTCTGTTAGGATTAAGTCCAGGCAGAGCTTTTTCTCTTTTTATTTTTACTGAATTAATTATTGCGCTACTTAAAATAGCAGTTCTTCCTGAGATCATTTCATGGCAATACTGCAAGGGAAAAGAGACATTTTATTGAATCTGAAATATTGAAATTGTGTCAAACCCAACTATAAAGTCCAAAGGGTCTTCTCAATGTTTGGCTTAAAACATGGAAAAGACTAGGAGACCGACCCCAAATGGAATATTTGACTAATGTGTTTATCTTTAGCGTCACCCCTGTGTCATGTTCTAGGTATATGGATAAAAAAAATTTATTTTCTGTCAACACAATCAGTCTTTACGCGCCCTCCCGCGGACGTCTTTGCGCACTAGTGCGCATTTGGAGAGGCGGAGACCATAGTCAGCTGCAGCTTCACCCCGCTGAGTCAAAATCTGACTCTTGTTTGGAGTTTTCCGGAACGCTTTCCTGTCTGTCATGTTTTTTAGGCTAACATTTTAACCTGACAGTTATTTTTGTCGTATCCGTGTAGTTCGTGTGTGTTAGACTTTCTCTCAACTTGAAGCCGGACACTAAGAGCTGCGATCCTCCTAACTGCGGAGTGTGAGTACTGATCGAGAAGCACCTCCTCCAGCTCCGGACCTGCAGTGGTGGAATCCTCTCGATCAACATGACACATTTTTCAGCATTTGTGAGTGGATAGCGCTCTCCGGTTAAGGTTTGTTTCCATTTTACTTTCTTTTCAAGATATAGCGTTATGTTTTTTTTTGCAAACAGGATTGGAATTTGGGGAGGAAGGTTAGTGTCAGTAACTGTTGCCACTGGTGGTTAAACCAGCGTCTTCGTGAACAGTTCCCTTTGCGCAACTCGGAAGATAAGGAAACTGAAAACGCACTATTGCTAACATATATAAACCAATAAAACTGTATTAATCCAGTTGGCAATAGCCTGCATTAAGCGCTAAATATGGCAGATCAAAGGCAGTTGGTTGCCATAGAGAGAGTGACGTCTTTATATTCATACATATTTATTTTATTTCCTATCTTGATATACTATATATCATGTTTCATGTTTACGTCATTGCAAATGAATAGCTTATACTGTCATCTCTATTGTCTTACATTACCTGAGGCAATAGCACAGCATGTTGCAAACTCGTACCATCAGGCCATATCAGATCTGGTCTTATTCTTCCCAGCCAATAAGAATCAGACAAAACCTGTTTATAGTGACCCAATAACACGTTTTGAATGAAGCCCAATCCAGATAAGAGTTACACTGTAATGACTTTTGTCATCTAATGATTTAGATTATTTTAATGATGGTACAGGAATATTTCTTTTAGGAAATGCACAGTGATTCATAGAAGGCCTCTTGTGAGATTCTTTTTACTTCCAACCTTTACCTTTTGTGTCTCAGGCAGGAATACACTTGTACAGTAGGAGGCTTACGATATGCCTTTAAAACCTACAATAACTGCAGCTGTTTTGCATCATGGCTGGTTGCTGAGTGTGCCTTTCACATTTTGTATCCTCATATGAAAATATATTGTTGTGAAGCGCCTGGGTTCTGCTGGCACACACACAGGACTCAGCAGCCTACATGCACTGATTGTACGCTGCAGAACAAGGGCAGAGTGAACTGGCACTTTCAAAAAGTTGGAACACTGACGCAAACTACGTGACCAGTGCTGTGAACACACAGGCTCCCTACGTGCTCTCAGTCCCCTCAGTAATGATACGCTTTGGTGAACAGCTGAGAAAAGACTCACTGACCTTGATATGCTATCACCAGCACACACAAACACACACACACACACACACACACACACACACACACACACACACACACACACACACACACACACACACACACACACACACACTTTGCACTGTATGCAAATTTCTTATTAACATCTGTGTGTTTAACCATCGTAAAGAGAAAGCCTTAATGTTGCTAAAAATAATCCTCTCACCACCTCTTCTGCAAATGCACATCCATGTTTTCAATTTCAAAGCATCACATATTTCATAGTGTCTCTTTTTCATGCAAATGTTGTCTGTCTCTTAAATCTGCACTCCTCCACTTGCACTGATATTAAACCGTTTTGTTTCATTTTCCAGGCTCCAAATGCTCCAATTCTTAACTGAGATGTTCTCCTGAGTTAAAGTTCACATCTTGACGAAGGCTTTCCTGAGAATTACTCACCTCACAACACACAATGGCTTCCAATATTATTGTGAGTATTATTTCCTGTATTTATAGTAAAACTGAGCCAAATTGAAACAACAAAAAAAGAGAGATTCCAGTGGGTTTCAATCATGGTGCAAACCGTTATAGCAGGCCTTAGCTTACTGGTTTTTCAATAGTACAATAGAATGAATTTAACTTTTATTGCTCCAAAGCAAACAATTTTTGTGCAAATATTGTAACGAATATCTCAACAGCAATGCCTTTTTCATTATAACTGCAGGGAGTGACAAGGGTTAATCTGGGTTGTTTTAAGCAGCAAAGATTAGCACAAGATAATAAGTGTTCTCCGGGTTGTTATACATCTGTTAAAAGTCTCACAACACTTAAAAGACTCTCACTTTAAAGACTTGTAAATGGTTAGGTGAAACCAAATTCTTGCTCGTGGGTGTGCAGCAGGCCATCACAAACAAGCAGTCTTTTAAGGCTACTTGTGTCCCTCATGAATGGTCACACCTTGAAACTACAGTAAATGGTAACACATGTCAAGATTTCTTAAGAAATAGTTTTGGCTGTCTGTAAGGCCAACACATCAAAATAATGTTCTTAATCCAACATGTGGGTTCAGTGATGGATATCTATGAAGGACAAACAGAACATTGTTTAGAGATTAATGACCTCAAAAGATGCCTGTATGTTAACACATTGGAAAGTGGAGACACTAGCACAAACTTCGAAGTGAAGTTCCTGTATACTATGTTTGGTAACACTTTATAGTAAGCCTGCGATTTACAGTGTAATTCCATTGTATGAATCAGGTACCAATAACATACTTACTTAGGTGCCAACCAGTACTTAAAGGTGGGGTAGGCAGTAGGCTATTTTATTGCCGTCATTGGACAAAAATTCCATAATAACTGTCCAGCATATTGGACAACAAGTGGTCTGAGAGAAAACCTTTACTTCTGCCCCTCCTCTTGGCTCTGTTGTCAGGCTTCAGAAAATCTATCCTGTGACGGGAGACTTTGGCCAATCATAGGTTATTTCAGAGAGACGGTGCGTTCGTATTGGCTGAGCTACAAATGCAGATGCACGTGCATATCCCTTCAGACGGTGAAAGCCTGATTCAGTGGCGGAAAATCCTGCGGAAAATCCTGCGACTTGTGAAGAATTTCCAACACCTCCTTTGCCTACAGCGGAGTATAGTACAAATCAACACGTCCCAGCTCAACACGGAGCTTCGGGCTCATTATGTTCGATGCTATGGTGCTCGTATCGTGGCAAAGAGGCATGATGACAAACAGTGGGGAATAACTTTTGAGGGGGGACAGTGGTGTGTGTGTGATGTGGGTTTGGTCGGAGAGGCTTAGAGTGGCGGCAGAGAGTGGCGGAAGGTTTTGCATAGGTTGCACAGATTTTGCCTACCCCAGCTTTAAATGTAGGTACCGTGGAAATGAACAAGATCAAGGGAGTATGGGCCTTTTAGAGGGGAGGAGAAATAAATTATATTCTAAGTATTTTTGTAAAGGCTGGTTTTCTGCGGGGTACAGTAATGGGGAAAATGGTGTTAACAACACTGATGTTCTGTGGAACCTATAAAGTTATTAACGTATTTCACAGTTACGATATGCTAACAAAACTGTGGGGGTACAGTAATGTAACAAAAGGGGCTTCGGGAAATCTCTCGAAACCATCCTGAAACAGTTATTGAAAAAGTTTATGGATTTTGTTCCCAAAATGGTGACAGGTGTACTCACCAATGCTGGGGTACAGAAATGTAGCTTTGGGTTAGGAAACTAGAAGAAAAGGGGTACAAATCTTGGAATGATGACGGATCATTTATGGAGTACAGCAATGTACTTACAGGCCTTTTTTTCCTACCAGTTAATGTTCTTTGGATTAACTACAGATTAGGTGCTGTTCCTTATAGTTATGGATGAAGTACCATAAAAACATATGCTTTTGCCATTTTCTCATGGCGGTTAACAGGTAAGGTTGTCCAATTGTTACTCCCTTGTTCCCATAGTGTTCTTCTTCCACTGTACCTACATTCAAGTACCAGTAGGAACCAGTAAATATTTTATTGGTACCTGATCAACACAACAAAATGACACTGTAAATCCCAGGCTGTGTTACCACATTGTTTTTAAATGAGGATTTTGCTGTTCAAAATCAAGGAAAAAGTAATCATAATTATTATTGCTCAGTGTGAACACCTGAGAAGTGAACCCTGAATGAGAGAATTTCACAGCGGATTTGACAGTCATTGTCAGCCTGCCAAAAACCTCAGCTGTTCTCACTGATTGACGCATGAATCTGCAGTGAACCTGCTTCATATTTCATAACAATTTTTCTCATGAAGTATGGGTTATGTGCCTACTTAGCTGTGTGATTTGTATTCGTAGTCTTTGTTAACATTGTGGTGGGAGTGATTTTCCCATGATGCAATGAAACCAACCTGAACTAAATGAATGTTGTATTGCAGGTGGAACAGCAGTTTTCTCACAAATTCACAGTGACGGTGGTTCGAGCCGAGAGCGTCACCAAGGGAGCGCTGGGTGACCTGTGTGAGTCTTAATAAGTATTTTTATTTTTGCCCCCATTCAAAACTGTAAACATATTGCTGCAAATCAGAACATGCTGCATGTACGTAGTAGCTGCATGTATGTGTTTGTGTTATTTTCACTGGGATTTCTATGTGGAGAAAATGCCCACCAAAATAATTTTAATCAATACAAATGTATTTATGCAAAGCAGAGGCATACTACTATACTCCTGCTATTCAGTAACACTGTTGAATTTGTGTGTGTGTGTGCGCAGTGGACACCCCAGATCCATATGTGGAGCTGTTTATCCCAACGGCACCTGAGAGCAGAAAGAGGACCAAGCACATAGACAACAACATCAACCCAAAATGGAACGAGACCTTTAACTTCATATTAGACCCCAACCAGCAGAACGTTCTGGAGGTTAGACCTGCATTTTATTGTCTAGCACAGTCTATATCAGTACAGGATGACAAGCGGGGACGCAGTGGAGCGCAAACCCACATAAACACAGCGTACCATTTTTAGTTTGATATGAGGTAATATGACATAAATAGTATCATAATAGAACTAGGATCAGAATGACTCACATTAGTTTAGGGTCATCTAAGAAAAAGTAAATAAACTGAAGGCTTTTTAAAAAAGTTTTGTTTACATTGATTACATTGATCATTGTCAAACAACGTCTGGACAAAAGCTAATTGGTTAGATGAGGAGTTAGATGGTTATTCAAGTAAACACATAGCAGAAAAACTAATGTGTAGCTTTTGAAATATATTTAATAATTTGTTTATTCCAATCAGTTAACATTAATGGACGCCAATTACGTGATGGATGAGACACTTGGGACTGCATCCTATGACATCACCAAGCTCACTGTAGGCCAGACAAAGATGGAGAGTTTCCTCATTGGCAAAGTAAGACATTCAACCCCAACAGACTCTTTGGGAGTTTCATCGTTATGAACTCATGTTGTGCAGGCAAGCATTATTTAAACTTACAGGAGTTTCCTTTAAATTGTAGTTCAAATCCCACGATTTTTGAAGAAATTAAATATGTGAAAATTGATTACAAGGAAATATGCACATGACACCTTAGATTTTCCATTTGATATAGTATTACATATGATGTAATGTTGCATATTACAGACAGAAGATATACTGTACAGCATGTGTATGGAGACTAAAGTGTGTCAACAGAATTACTTTTTTGATGGTTAACTATAACCGATTAATTAAATGATACAATAGTTAAAAATTATAAAGTGATTGATTAAATTTCTATTTAAATAATGCAATGCTTTTGCAAATTATACGAAAAACTATTTGCAAAAAAGTTTTAAATGAACAATTCTTATTTTCTTTTTTTACCTCATAGATTTAGTTTGGGACACTTTGTGTTTGCCTGTTGACAGAATTACCGACCTCAATCAGCTGTTCCTTTACTGGACAATAATCACATATTTCATTGTTTTGACAGGCAACCAAAGTATACTTAGAGATGTTGCTGGAGATCTGGTATGTATTCCCTTTAAATCAAAAACTGTCTCAGTAATTTTATTTAGTTTTACAGCAATAATTGTTTTGCACACTGTGATCAACCTTAAGGCCCTTGTGTGGAAAGGCAATACTGGTTATAAATGAATGACAGCTTGTGTACAAATCCATCACAGGTTCAAGAATATACAGGAATTCAAGAATACATAGGAATTCACCCGGAGCAGTGCAGAAACTAAAATTAGAACTTAAAGCAGCATGACTCAGTAACAACAGGATACTTGTGTAAGCTAATATAGGGTTGAAGTACATCAGAATTCCTGTGGCATACCTGTTAGTGGGAGGGTTTGGCATATAATACATATTTAATGGGTTAGTAATTATGAGAAGGGTGAGTAAAGGGTGAGAGGCCGTGACTGTCTGTGGATGTGGGCTTCACATCAAACCTCTCAGAGACAGATCTTATCCAACCTGAAGATCAGTTTCAACATCATCAGTAGTGTTACACAGAGAGATCATATCCTCTATCTGCCTCTCAGCATAAAATGTAATTTTATGACTTATTGTTTGTCTTCCCACTATCAGATTTCAGTCAAACTTATTTCTGTCATTTGTTTCTGCAGTACCAAGCTGGACCTGCGGTTCAGCCTGGCCCTGTGTGACAAAGAGAAGCAGTTCAGACAGACCCGTAGGGAGAGAGTGATGCTGGGCATCAAGAAGCTTCTAGACATGGAGAAGCCTCGTTTCCTCCCCAGCTCTCCAGAGGAGGTGGGAACAGAGCGACAATGTCAAGTTTTTCCATAGATTTAACATGGCAACATCTGAGTGGTGACAGCTTAATTTATTCAAGCACTCAATTTCACCATCCGTTTGCACTTCACTACATGCTAATGTTTTTTACACGTATCATGAAAAATGAAAGGCTGCTGTGTGCTAACATTAAGGCATTCAGTTCCTTTCTGTTTTTATGATTACATTTTCGACAGTCGACTCCATTGCAGCTACACTAACATGGCGTTCCTTTTCTCTCACTGAAACATATTGTATATCTAACACACACCACTCACCTGAAAGCTATGCTGTCATTTGCTACTACTGCTGCTCATAGCATTTCAAAAGCCCAGCACCCACCTGTATGCTCTACTCAGTGACTAGTCTACTTTCCCCAAATGGGGGAAGTTATATCGTCATTCCCCACTCATTACTGTTCCGAGCTTGCTGTTTCCTTGTGGGGAGTGATTAGCTACATATTTTACTCTCACACAATGATCCATTCCACATGAGTTAGCTGACTGAGCTAAACCTGCTGTAGCCTCTTAACATTGTACATGTATATAGGAATTATGGGTGTGATATGTGTGCTTGCTGTGGCATCTCTCATTCTCAGATTCACTCTTATGATATGTAGCATACTAGTGAAGATGAAAAAAATGAAAAAGACAAATAATGCAAATCGTTGAGGTCTGTAATGTAACCAGGTTTGCTGCAGACTTGCTAAATTCAAAACTGCGATGCACTTTTTCACACATTGTGTTCTCAGCTTATAATAACACTTCAACATTTCTTACACTGGGAAGCAAACCATACAGTAAGTGCAGCACACAGCTCCAACTTCTGCTCTGAGCTAAGTTTTATTTTCTCACTGGTGTGGTTTTGGCTAGACGCCCTTGGGGCTGGCTATAATCTCCAACCAGGTCTGCTCATGTCCCCATGTGCCGGAAGCTCCAGAGGAATGAGATAACTAGCTACTGCTTTGCAGTTTTCACCATGCTACAACATCCCTCCCTGGAAATATGTCTGTCAGAGAATTCATAACTGACCATGAGATAAACACAGACTGCAGAAAGGAAGCAATGTTGCACAATGAGAATTATGAAATAGTTGAAAATTCAAAGGCACAAGTAAAAGAAATGTTTCAAAGGCGTGACCCAACTGACATAGCACCCTCCTACCCTGTATAGAGGCACAGGAGGGAAGTTACTCAACCTGAAAGAATGAGATAGAATGAATGTGAGACTCATACTCATAATCTGTGTAGTATGTAATTATGTGATTAAGCATACTTTTGTTTTATTCTTCTTCAGATTATGACTCTCTCTTTGTGTGTGTGTGTGTGTGTTACAGGTGCCGGTGATTGCCATAGCAGGCTCAGGAGGCGGTTTCCGTGCCATGGTTGGCTTCTCAGGTGTGATGAAAGCCCTGTTTGAGTCTGGGGTCCTGGATTGTGCCACGTATGTCGCCGGCCTCTCCGGATCCACATGGTCAGTATTTATTATTCCTCCTATCCTCTCTCGTTACACCTCCTCTTTCCCTGACCCCTTTTTATTTCTAAAGACACTTTCTCTCTTTTTATCTTTGTCTTTGTTATTACTGTTTCTTTTGTCCTTTCTTTCTTTCGGACTCTCCTTCGGTGTTGCCTCCTCCCTTCTCTGGCAAACTTTCCTGCCTTCCTCTGCTGGTATGAAGCTGTCATCGAACGAGCATCTCTGGCTTATATCAGTCTCCATCTTCATGTTTGTCGAATGAATTATTGGATTTAACTTCCTTACAAGTACAGTACCCCCTTGCGTAAACACTGTAAAGATCAGAGTGACATTTTTAAGCATGTATTGACTAATTTGACAACATTTTACATTGCACTGAGATTTCTGCAATGCCTCTTTGATACTTCTTTCTCTTTATCCCTGTAGGTACATGTCATCTCTCTACTCCCACCCAGATTTTCCAAATAAGGGCCCAAAGGACATAAACAATGAGCTGATGAACAGAGTTCGCAGTAACCCACTGAGACTGTTGCTTCCCCAACACATCACCAACTACATCCAGGCCCTCTGGACCAAAAAGGCCAAAGGGCAGCCTGTTACCTTTACTGATATCTTTGGTATGCTCATAGGAGAGACGCTTATACCTGCGGTAAGTGCCACCTGACAGCTGTTGTTTGTTTTCATTTTGATGCGATTCCTTATTTTTCCATTTCCTTATTGCTCAGCAGTTCGTCAGTCCTCCTCTTCACTTAAGTTCATGTTTCATTTCCTCTTTTTTCTTTTAAACTGATATCCCACCCACGGCTCCTTTAAGCTTTTATTTTCATTTTGTGCTGTGTTTCTTCCCCTCCATTTATATTTATACTTTTTTAATAAAAATTTTACTTCCACATAACCATGACAGTCATGGTGAGATGACACTCCTACTAGCTGCGGAGTGTGAGTGTAAATGATTCAAAGACTGTGTTCTCTTCTACCAGAGGATGGACATCAAGCTAAGTAGCGTCCAGGAGAAAATAAACCAGGCCCAGAGTCCTCTTCCTCTCTTCACATGTTTGCATGTCAAGCCTGATGTTTCTGAGCTCATGTTTGCAGGTAAATGTCTGTCTTTTTGTGAGTATGTGTTAAATTGTGTGTTGCATGTAGGCCACATCCCTCAGAGAACAATTTTGCATATGTAATGAGTGACTAGAGAGAAACAGATGAGTTTGGCCACATGCAAAATAACCAAGCTCATTTCATTATAATACTGCTCTGGCACCACAGAGACGATGTGTCATGACATGGTGGGCTGTTATCTAATTACAGCTCTGTGGTGACAGATAGCAACTGTTCAGTATCAAGGAAGGAACTGAGTAGTGTGCACAAGGCCATGATAGACTCTGGGTTAGTCCCATGTTGTACAGTACTTCCTCATTGTTGCTGCACAGCAACTGTTCACTATGCTTCAGTGAAACAGACATCTGAACATACACAATCTACTGGCTTCAAAACCAAAAACTATAGTATTGCAGTAAGACTCAAGTGGGTGATGTGCTTTGGAGACAATTTCTGGAGCTCATCTGTAAACAATAAATAGGAGACTGACTCTGAGCATGTTTTAATTTAAAGTCAAAATCCATTTGATGTTGTGCCAAAAGTACCACTAAAAAATCTCATTATGGTTGCTGCAATTCTAATTAAATCTTCATATCTTGAAGGGATGACACTACACACTTGGCTCAACAGTGATAACAATACTGTGTGCTACTTAGAGTTCCTTGTTGACAAGATCTCACTTCGGGTATAGGCCACATAGTGTGAAACATATGTCCCACACAATTGTGACAACGACACAATACAAAACTGAACACAAGCATGCTATTTCATTTTGAGGAAATGCCAATATTGTGCAGTGTCGCTTTGATATGCATCAAGATGAGGCCACACTCATGATCTAGAATTACATTGTTTTCTATTGTTAGTTCTCACCATCACAGCTAAACTTTAAGAACTGACCTTCAAAAAGTAGACACTCAAATGCTAAGTCATTAAAAGTGTAACTAGACTTGTTCTTCAGATTTTTCTCGACTTTCCTCTTACCTAAAATCCCCAGTTTCTTTATGAACTGGCTCAATGGAAATACCATATTGTCAAAAGACAGCTGAAGTAAAATTAAGCTGTGTTAAATTATCTTCACATTTAAGAGGCAATTATTGTCTAAAAGGTTACAGGTTTAAGTATTTATATTGTATGTGCATGTGCCTGTGTGCATGTTTGTGTGCAGTGTTTTTGTATGTGTGTATGTGACAGCTTGTTGCTCTAAACACTTTGTAAAAGTGTCATAATGACTAAAAGAAATGTAGCCAGGGCTGGAATAACCCCCTTGTGGGCCCTGGGACAAAATTGAGCTCTGGGCCCTTATTGACCCCTGTGGTTGCTCCCACTCTCTGTGCATTGTGTATGAATGCGGTTGTGCTTAAGTATCTATTTAAGTATCCCTTTGACAACTGCAGGCACTCTGACTACTATTTAACTATTATTCCAAATTAGTTTTCTCTAATTTAAATTCAAATGTTGTCAGTCAATCCAGTTGTCGATTTTTGGGCATGAGGGACTGTTATGCCCTGAATGCTGAATTGAAATGTCCATCTCCTCCAAGGCTGCAGACAGCCCAGATTTATTCATATTCACTGCCTCAGTGTGAGCAGTGTGATTTTTTAAATTTGCGTAATTACAATGCAATAACTGCGTTTATCGACTGTACAGGCTTTGTAATTCTAGTGTACAAATGCATGCTGAGCACACAGCGCAGACGTATTAGTCGGTGACAGGTACTTGATGACTATGGCGATCATATGGGTTCCAAAATAAATGTGTTACATTAACATTGAGGTTTCAACCTGCAGACTGGGTGGAGTTCAGCCCGTACGAAATTGGGATGGCAAAGTACGGCACCTTCATGACCCCTGACTTGTTTGGAAGCAAGTTCTTCATGGGAACTGTTGTCAAGAAATACGAGGAAAACCCTCTTCATTTTCTGATGGGTGAGAAAGACGTTTTCATCTCCGCCGCTTAACACAGTCCATTTTACCTGTAAAACCTGCTAACAGTATGTTTTCACTGTGTCAGGTGTGTGGGGCAGCGCCTTCTCCATTCTGTTCAACAGAGTGCTGGGAGTCAAAGATACAGTTGGTGGCAGCACCATGGAGGAGGAATTAGGTAATCTTTCTCTTTTCTACATGTGTTTTGCCCTGAGCTGCACTGTACTGATTTAAAGAAGATAAATAATGCTTCTTTGCAGGTTAAGTGCAAATCACTGTTTGACTGACTGGAATAGCACAGTGCAACTATCTTCCCACAAGGTCGTCCAGTAGCTGTACAGTGGCTTTCAATCATATCACTTGATCTTCATCAGCAGGTGGAGTTTGCTCAGTTGTCTTGGAATTGTAGATGTTGAAATTTTCATTTTTCCGAGCACTTTAAGGACTGATCATCCATTTTGGATTCAAATATGATTTTTAAAGTTCATTCTTTACCTGCTGAGGAAGATCGTGTGGTGCAATCGAAAGCTCCAGAACAAACACTAAATGGACCATTTAATGAGACTGTTTTGTCCGCTAGTGTTACCCAGGTAAAAAAATTAAGTTTCAGTCTCAGCTAAATAACAATTTTTCCCCCTGTGTAATTTTGCCACTTGTTTCATAAGTTTCCCAACAATGAATGTGATGAAACAATGAAAGTTTTTTATTAAGTATACTATGTAAATAAAAAGACTATTTCAGGCTTGTAAATGTATCAATAATTATGTTAATCCAAAACATCTTTTATATACTTGGATGTACTTCCTGTAAATTAATTATTGCATAGAAGAAAATGTATTTGCAATGTTGTGTGTCATCCTTGCAGTATATGTGACAATACATTTTGATATTGTGGATCTTGAAACATAATGAAATATCTGTTTTTAGTCATGAGTACTTTGTGTGAGTGGGTATAGGTGTTTGTTAACAGATAATTCCATTGGCTTTGGTCTTTATTGATCTACTGATAAAATAACATGAGTAAAATTCAAATGCAAAAAAATCAAAGCAAATAAGTGGGAGGAATCTGTAAAGTAAGTAGTGTAGGGAGTGGATGAATAAAAATGTGCTGCATGGATGTTGTCCTGTGAAAACAAAGAAAGGGAAAGCCACAAGGTAGAGGAGTATGGGGAAAGGGGATCTGCCAAACGACTGGCTTATATGCATGGGGCACACCTGGCCCATCCACGCCGCTGATTAGCCTCCAACAGGTCTACAGCTCTGGAGACAGAAAGCAAAGCAACAGCAGAGTGAACCAAGAAGCGGGGGCGTCAAACATGACATAAAATAACAAAATACAGGGTGCACCCTCCTCCTGACCTACCCCTAACCCTACTCTTTTCTTATGCTTGCCTCTTTGTCTCATGCCACAATTATTTTCACACACTTTGACACCAATAAGTATCCTGATACCTTTAAAAATAGGCAACCTAAAATTATCTCACCAGATTTAAAATGTGTAGCATGAGTGTGTTTGTGTGTTTGTGTGATGTTACCATAACAGTGGGAAGGTCTCAGCTTCCTGTGATTATTCTAACAGCTCATCGGATGTTTGTTTTGGTTGAATGCATTTGTTTGGGGTGACCTTTAAACATTCAGTCACACTCTGACAATGCATTGGCTGTACAAAAGTGCTAAGAACCTCTCCACCCAGTTTAAGTATGCTTTCGTTTATCAGGTGTATTGCATTTCTCTAGGGACTTATTTTGAAAGAGATAAACAAAAGACAGTGAATTTGATAATGTCACATAAATGAACAAAAACACTCTGGCTGGCACAGTGTTGATATGTAGTATGAATGAGATTAACACGCTTCTTTTGAAGTTGTAACCTGATGAGTGAAGTTGCCTTGTGTCTTACAGAGCAGATCAAACCACAGCACATTGTTGGAGAAGACATTCTGGACAATGACGACGAGCCACGCAAAGGTGAGCTAAGATATGCATGATTGATACGAGGCGCTTACAAACACCTTATTGTGCAGTATAATTAAATTTGTTATGATGCAATAGAGATGTACGACTTTGTGTGTGACATTTTGACAGATTGTTGGGTGTGAGGGAAAGTCGACGCCTTAACACCTTTTTTTTTTTTTTTACATTTTTGTGGTAATGTTTCAATTTGCATCTGTTAGCATGACACAGCTACATCAGAACAGCCACTGTTGTTACTGTCAGGTCAGGAAAAACATCGAGCTTTCACTTCTAACTCTTTGGTTTGATGATCCCATTAATAATGATGTACAAGCTGCAGTTTAGGAAGGAAATGCTTTTTTTAAAGTTGTGAGCACAACACTGACATATCGTCACCTTTTAAATTGACATGTTGAACTTGTTAGCAAACAGTTGCTTATTTACACATTCAGCAGTTACAGAGCAACATTATCATTCATTTGGAGTTGTGTTTCTGGCCACCTGATGAATATAAGTCTAATATTCACTCTCTTTTAGCTCCACTATGTTCACTAGCTAGTTTTTAACAGTGTCTGTATGCTGTTTGGTGCTGGGCAGGTAGTGTACACTCGGTTTTTAGAGCTTTTTTTGCTGAAAACAGCTGCCTGCTGTATCTGTATATGACACTATGGGAGCTGTGAGAATGAACCAAAATGGTAAAGTTGCAGGCCAGACAGCTAAACAATGAGCTAAAAGCTTCGGAAAGTCAAGGGGAGCTTCAGATTCAGGTTATATGGTTCTCCATAGGTTCATCACTGTGAGTAACCCCATTCACATTGTCACATTGCTTTCACATTGTCGTTTGATACAGTGCAATTATGAAAATATCGCTTATAGCCACTTTGGATCGGTATTTTGGCTTTTATTACATATTTTGTGGTACTGTCAGGTTTGTGAAAATACCTCAAATATCCGCAGTGCTCAGGGGCAACAAAGTTGACTTTGTAGAGACCCCAAAGATAAACTGCTCTAGGTTAAACATCACAATGAAGCCAGAGTTGGTGGAGAATGCCCAACACATTAGCCTGACAAATAAGAGGCTTCTTCAGGTTTTCCAATACTGATCTTGGTTATGAATTATAAGAAAAATTATGATATGAAAACAAAGACAAATGTTTACCACAACTGGTGTAAAAGGTGTACGAACTTTTAAATTAGACTATGTGGGTGAATAATTAAAAGCCATAAAAATGGTACTATGTGTACAGCGCTCTGAAAAGGAAAATAGTCTGATCTGGTAATATGGTTTTGACACATTTGTGCTACAATGTAGAATTAACAGCAACAGTCCAAGTTCACAGTTTAAAAAAAGCCTCAAAGCACCTTTTCATTTTAGTAACATTGAGGAAATGTCTGATGCTTCCGTCACTTGACACAGTGCAGTGCAACCAGATTTCAATCAGACTGAACATTTGTTCACAGGCTTGGATAATAGCTTCAATTCTTTCTGAGAAAATAAAAGAAAACAAAAGCATTTGAAAGTATGACACAGACAATTCAGATGATTGAATTACAGTTTGGAAGGTAAACTCTGTCATTTTTTTGTGAAGTGATTCTTGTAATCTATATCTTGTTTGTTTTAATGTTTGTGTATTTTAGGCATTCAAGTAACCTTATTTGGTTTACGGTAGTTTAGGGATGTAGTTGCAAACTGTTTTATTACAGAAAAAAGATTCATTTTCTGAGCCATAGTTAAATTCTCTGACACACAACATTTGACAGTGTTTTTTCTGTCATTATTTTTGGGGATTCAGGTGGGACAGAGAACCAGGAGGCAGAAGAAGAGTACCATCGCACCGCTCAGGCTAGCTGGGTTCAACGAATGTTCAGGTCACTCGTCGGTGACTCTGCCTTATTCAACACAAGAGAGGGCCGGGCCGGCAAGGTACCTGAATAGTCAATTCACCAGAAACCATAAAATTATGTAACACTCGCTCTTGCTGCATTCTTGTTTCTCTTTTCCTGTATTCAGATTCACTGCAACCTTCTTCTTTTTCTCTCTGTCCGTCTCACCCTGTTACCAGGTGCATAATTTCATGCTGGGCCTGAACCTGAACACCAACATCCTGTTCTCTCCAGTCAGTGAGGTCACGTGCAATGCCCCACCACCAGAGGAGGAGGTGGACGCCGTCACAGGTAAGAAGGATATATGATTGTCACAATTTGCTGCTTTTAGACTTCATTTTTACAGCAGTCAAGGAAATTAAAAGCAGGACAGGACATGATCATTTTACAGTATGCTATTTATTATTTTGAAAGTAGATGCATGTGAATCTAATTACAGTTAGGGCTGGTTATTGAACCTAAACTCAATACATTTTCAATATCAACCAAATTGCACCTAATTGACCAAATCTAAATCATAATTTAGTTGATTTTATACTCTGTGTTGGTGAAGTGCTTGTACTACTTTCACATTAAAAGTAGTCATTTTAATCCATTGTTAATATACAAAATAGTGTTTAGTTCAGATTTAAATAAAAAAACATTTTTCTACAACATGTATGTTGGGCAGATTAAGGCAGCTTTACTGATATTGATCTATGCAGTGTTTCATTTTATTTTGAACTTTGTCTATCAGACCTTTGTCAGAGCATACATGATTCAACAATACCAAAATACCAATCCCATTATAATTATTGGCAGTATGCAATACACCTGTGCACACCCTGATGGTAGAAGCTCCACCTCCTGGGAATTGTAGTTTTTAAAGTACTGGATGGATGCATACAAATGGAAGCCGTACTTGTTATACAATACAAAAAGGGGTGGAATACAGTGAATATAGAAAAAAAAATATACAAACAAGAAGCACCTTATAGTAGTACCATACAATTTCATCACATAGTTAATGGGGCTTTGAGAGGGATCAGGCTTGAGCCATCAGCTTTACTCATACTGAAGCACAGGTGTGGTTTGAAAAACGTTCAAATGAAACCCAGCCCTTCTTCCTTGAAAATTACGTAGGTGAGTCATTACAGAGTTAAATCAGTTGGGTCAGTCATGTGGAACAAGATTTGGTTGCAGACAAAGGAACATTTCCAATCATGTTCCTGCATCATTTATTTCATTTAGTATGATTTTCTCAGACCCAGATGAGTTTGATCGTATTTACGAGCCTCTGGATGTGAAGAGTAAGAAGATCCACATAGTGGACAGTGGCCTGACCTACAACCTCCCCTACCCTCTCATCCTGCGGCCGCAGCGCGGTGTCGACCTCATCATCTCCTTCGACTTTTCTGCACGACCCAGCGACTCCAGCCCCCCATTCAAGGTCAGAGTCTGATTCTTTTTACAGTCATGAAATCCTAAAAATGATCTGTGCAAGCAGAGGATCATGAACATTTTTTCTAAATGTGTAAATGTTTGCCACAGGAGCTCCTGTTGGCAGAAAAATGGGCTCGAATGAACAAGCTTCCATTCCCCAAGATCGACCCCAAAGTCTTTGACCGCGAGGGTCTGAAGGAATGCTACGTTTTCAAACCAAAAAAAGGCGAAAAGAACTGCCCGACTGTCATCCACTTTGTCCTGGTCAATATCAACTTCAGGACATTCAAGGCGCCTGGTAAGTGTGTGCATATGTGGAAGTTTCCACGGCATGTGTGAGGGGGAAAATAATATGCCGAGGCTCTTTGTGTTATTATAATAATGCTGTTTTACCATCATTGCATATGAGGCATCTCTTCCTCTAAATTGCACACTGGAATTCATCCATATTTGGCCAGCGGCAGTCCAGTTTTTATGTTTAGCTAAAAGTTGGGCCCTACATCTGAGTGACCCCAGTAAAAAAAAGTCTCTTCTCAGGGTCCCAGTGGTTTCGTGGTGGAAATGGTGTGTCTGCCTTTAAGCATACCTGCAGTTTACTCAGTGTTAGTGTGTGTGTGTGTGTGTGTGTGTGTGTGTGTGTGCATGCACGAAGATGTGAACTACAGTGTGTTCAGTGTTTTATGAGCCGCTCGGGTGAATAATGGTT
Source organism: Maccullochella peelii (assembly GCA_002120245.1). Taxonomy (NCBI): domain Eukaryota; kingdom Metazoa; phylum Chordata; class Actinopteri; order Centrarchiformes; family Percichthyidae; genus Maccullochella; species Maccullochella peelii. The sequence continues at coordinate 8,804 of LKNJ01002426.1, read as the reverse complement.
CCTTAAGGAGCCAGGTGCCGATAGGGAATCTCTCGCTACAGTGGGAGAGCTCTGCATGTAAACAGGCCATATATCACGCCACACAAAGACACACTAACACCGCATCTCCACATCTCCACCTCATCCTCACTGCTGCCTCTTTACATTCAGTAGGTCATCAGCCCACATACTTCTGCAGTCTGTTTATGGACGTTACATAAGCTTGTTGGACTCAAACCCAAAAGACATCTGAAGGAAATTATACCATAAATGGACTTCCTGTTCCCGTTGGTTCACTATTGTATGTTTGCATTTTCCAAACCATAACCTCTGCATGTGGTCATTCATCTTTACACCATTACCAAGTTCAGGATCAATGGTAAAATGTTCCTCAAAAAGTAGAAGATGACTCCAGTTTGAATAGAGAAAGATATTTTGAATATTGAGCGGGAAAGTTAATTCTTGACTTTAGAAATAGTTGAGCGGTTCACAAAATACTACTGAGAAAACTCCACCTAGAAAGATCTAAAAGCTACATTAGTATATGGATCTTAAGATTATTTTGTCAAACAATTTTTATATGGATAGGGGAGGCAGATATTTTTTTCCTTAAAATGAAAAAAGAACCTCTAAAAACCTTTAAATCATTTGTTTTTTATTATACTTTCTTTCTTGTGGAAAAAAAATCACTATAAAGTTGTCACTTTTTCAGTCTACATTTTTGTGGATATGGATGTTTTTTATTTATTTACTTACTTTACTCACAGGTGTTCCCAGAGAGACTGAGAAGGAGAAGGACTTGGCTGATTTTGACATCTTTGACGACCCCGAGTCACCATTCTCCACTTTTAACTTCCAGTACTCCAACGAAGCCTTCACCAGACTCCATGACCTGATGGAGTTCAACACCCTCAACAACCTGGAGGTCAGTTCTGCCCCCATGGTTTCACTACAGGATGCAAAGTTGGCGTAGATGAGGTTTCTGACATCAAACAACAGGAAACAATAGTGATGCGTGTTGCAGTTTGTAAGACTCAAGGTCATCAAGGGGTTAAAAGATGATTCAGGACTTCCATTGTTAATCTCCCTTCATTCAGTGTTGTCAGTGGGGAAGTTTAACATTTTTGCGTTGTCCCAACACAAATATCAGTTTGTTGTGCAACATCAAACATTTCAAATCCCAAAAGCTCATATAAGACTGGATAGTACCAGTCTTGTCTAGTTCACTGTAGGTGTGTCACTGTGAGAGGTCAGACTGACTTTCACTCACTGTGTCTGAGTCACTTCCTGCTGAGTAAGGATTCAGATGTGATACAAAGTATTTGATTTGACTAACCTATGGAAAGCCAGATTCCAGCTTGATGTTACGTCCATCAACCAAAGTTTGGTCATTTATCTGGCATTAATTAATTAGATGCACTCAACAGCACAAGACTTCAAACATATTTGTGCATTCTGATCTTTATATATTTAAAGCTGTGTCATTCAGCATTTTTAGCCATGCTAGCAGCGCGGCTCTAGGGGATGATGGTCGGATCTGTCGGATCGGTCCACCACTTTGCTCCAGATTAAAATATCTCAACATTGTTGGATAGTGAATTCACCAGTGAACCTAAAGACCTCCTCTTACAATAAATTATGTTTAATAGAACTACCTGAGATTTTGAAATATTATTTTTCCTCTTTGATGATACAATATTGATTGACAGAATATGGCATTTTGGATTTAATCCCTGTAATTTGTCCCCTGTAGGTGATTAAAGAGGCCATCAAGGACTGCATCGTGTCCCGGAAGGAGAATCCCTCGTCCCGCTCCTCTCCCTTCTCCCTCAGCGAGATCCCGAAAAAGAAGTTTCTCAAAAGAGACTCTCTGGGAGATCCCTGGAGTCACCTGGGAAATGATAACCAGTAGCCTGATCTAAGACTTTGGATAAAGCGGACTTTAGGGATTTAGTATTTAGGGAAGTACAGCATTTTCTTTTTGGAAAATGCTATCGTGTTGACCTCTTCTCTGTATTCTTTTAATCTTACTTTTGATTTTGTAAAGAACCTTGACGTTTACTGTTAAGCCTTATGATTGCATTCATATACAACACAGTGAGAATTTTCATTCGGCTTTATTTGCACGAATGTGACTGCTGGGAAAACTGTTAGTGTTTATTGACCACAAACAGCTGATTTCTGCCAGCTGTGAGGAAGACTGGATGATGAAAATCAACACTTACTAAACACTGCACTGTGACTGGATTGTTACAGCTAACATATGGCTCTGTCACAAACAACAGGGGATTTGTGTCTTTTTTTTAATTTTTTATATTTACTGAGAATCCCAAACTATCTCTTAGCTTGGAAGAAGTGTCCACTTCAAATACATGTGCTCATTCACTTTACGCTCATGCATCATGTGAATTTTCTACTCCAGCTGCAACATTCCCAATTAATGTGGAAACCTTTTGGCTTCAGTCCATGCTGCCTAGCATTTGCATCTTTCCTATGACTTTTCCTGCAGGCAGCCATGCTGTTTCTAAGAAGCCTCACCTTACTGTTTGTCAGCTGAACTCTTTCCATATCGAACGTGCAACTACAGAGCATGCAAATCACCATGTTTTTGTTTTTTTTCACCGGATGGCTCGTCTAAACATGTAATCCTGTTTGAAAACATGGAAGAGGAGCTCGTAACCATTGGTTTTGTTTGATGACAACTCCTAAACACACCAAGTGCACCCCCTCTGGATACCTCAAACATCTCAATGATGTTAACCACCTACAGCGAAGGAGCACTCCCTGCTCCCCTGTAGGGAGTGTCTCATATTAAAGCCACCATTTTGGAAAAACAAAACTTGATACCATAGAAACGGCACTGTTTCTTCTCTCCCTCTCTCTTTCGCTCTCTCTTTCCATTTAGATAAAGGTGTGTTTATTTTCCTGACTGTGTTGTTTCATGCTGCCTTTTTAGATAAAGGCACAGTTTGTTTTTCTTGGGCCATTTCCTCCCCCAACAAGTCCAACTCGCTGCAGCGACTCCTCGAACACCCCCGTATGATAAAGTGGAACTTAGGTCAGAGCGAGGGAAGGCTGGGTGGAGTGATCAGTGCGATCACGAGACCTGCTTGCAGCTGAAAATGGTGGCTCTTGGCAGCACTCAGTGGAATTTTACACACTACACCTTCACCTGCAGCAGTGGAGGGCCTGGTAATCTGACACACTACACCTATACCTGCAGGGGCCTGAAGGCTGCACACAGAGCAGTGGAATTTTACACTGAAGCACTTATATACCCCTATATGCTCATGTTGCAGCCCTGCTGGTTTGGAAGAAACTGAGAAAACAAAAAGAGTCTTTTGCAGTCTTACTGCAGGGGACTCATGACCAACAAGCCTTTGCAACTTGCCTTTACAGATCATTTGTGTCTGTTTTTGCATGTTGATGTTTTCTGTAGTTGACAGCATTCTCTTACAGGTACAGTATGTGTTCTTGAAAGAAACTGTTTGGGGAATACATTTATTCAATAACACTCTGATATCTGTTACATAAAGAGAGCCAAAGTCATGACGTCACGTCTGGGCGAGCCTCTGTTCTACAAGCTTCTGTAACTCAATGCAATCTCTCATTCAGAATTTCTTTCATCGGTCTTTCTGGAATAAAAAGAATGATGTTCCTGTAATCTAAGACAAATCGGCATCCACTTCAGCACTTGATATTAGAAATTGAAACTTAAACAATGATTACTTTGTGAGCACAGAAAAAAACAACAGCTAAAGTGTGGCAGCTCGAGTACTTTCGTCATCGTAACTCGATTTCGTCTGTATCCATAAAATTCACCAGCGCTGTCTTCTGATTTTCAATTAGTGTTATTAGTTGTAATTTAGCTGTAATCTCTGTTGTCTGAACATTTTTACAGCGTTCACTCCTGTCTGTCCCGTTAACTAATCTCGACTATAACAGGGAAACATCTTTTTTTAAAAGGATATAACATGTAATGAGCTTGGAGGTGCTGGGAGGTGGAATTTGTTTCCCCTTGTTTTCAGTCTTTAAGCTAAGCTAAGCTAAGCTAACCGGCTGCGGGCTGTAGCTTTATATGTAATGGTGGTATCAATCTTTCCATTTAGGTTAATTTGCAAAAAAAAGCATATAAGCATATTTCCCAAAATGTTGAAATACTCCTTTAAGAAAAAGTTTATACTCAAAGCTGTGTGAAACAAAACAAGCACTGACCATTTTTGCTGACATCTTATCAAACGCTGTGAGCTATCATGTTACACTTTTATTCTTCTTTGTAGCATAAGCTAAGTTCATTTAGAAAGCATACATGAGCTGTAGTTATTTTATTTTCTAATCTTTTCTTGTCATATTACATTTTTATGATCTTTGACAATGTTTACAACTGTGTAAGATGCTAAACGGTTAGTTCTAGGGAATCAAGATGTGTACAGAAGTACTCCTGTGATCATCAACTGTTTGTATCATAACTGGCAAAGCACGACACACATAATGTTTATGTGCATCGTAAAAGGACGATAATAAAAGAAAGAATTTATCTTGTGAGCAATGTTTTGTCTTAAAATATCAAACACCCTTCCTTCTTCTGTGAGACCCTCCTGAAATAACACAGAAGTTTCCTTTTGTTTGGCTTAGCTAAAAACATGTTGAGGGACAAGATTGGTATGTGTAGATATTCCAACCAGTTAATAGACAGGTCTTTTAACAATATAAAATGCAGGTTTTAGTGTGTGTGTGGGACTGTAAGTCAAGGCAGAATCCAGAGCAGAGATGTGAAATTCCAGTGGTTGTCCCCCTGGCTGTCTGGCTGACATATCACCATATCACTTTCATGGGATTCATTTACCCCACAGAATCAGAATCAGCTCTACTGGCCAAGTACGTGTACACATACAAGGAATTTGACTCTTTTTTTTGTTGCTCTCAGTGTACTTACATAGAATAGAAATACAGCTATTGTCCAAAACAAGGACAACAAAGCTGAACAAAGGTAAACATAAACTGCTATTATGTACATACAGTTATGTGGAAATAAGCAATACAACATTGAACAACAACATACAGTGTCTATCTACTAGTCAGACTGTTTGTAAATTGTAAACAATGATACAATAGTGCAAAGAGTGCTGGAATAAATACTGAAAAGTTAAGGTAATAGAATTTACATACATGAGGTAGGTGGATATGTACAGTATATGCATGTATACATGTCAGCATACAGTATATACAGCGGCTTAGGTTTGTATTTGACAGTGATAGTGATGTGCATGTTAAAAAACACAGTGTATATGTCAACAATAAATATAAAATATGTATAGTATCAGATTATTCCTGACACTATGTGACTGATGTTAACGCTTCATCAAGACCTCAGTGATGTCATCTCATAACATCCACAAATGTATACCTTAAAACACAGCTCGTAAAGGGTCTCTTTTTTTATCTGGAGCATCAGAAACTTTTCTTGGATGCTTCTTAGGTTTTCCCACCATACTCCACACTAATTGCTGTAGCCTACTCCATCGCTACCTTTGCTCCCCTCCTCAGCTCTGGCAAACCGGAGCCATGTAGAGAGAACTATCTGAAGTCTACGTAAATTATGTGATAATTAATCTTTTTGAACTTCTGGTGATGCAGCTCTTTCTCTACATGGCTCTGTGGCAATCTACTGTATACTGCGAAATACAGAGAGATTTACCTGCCGGTGATAGGCTAAATCAGCATTGTGTGAACTCATCTGGCAACAGCTTGAATGTAACAGACATTCATTTATATGTAAAAGTCCCGCACTCAAGTTTAAAATATTGTCCCATTTACCTCCACTGTATTGGGGAGGTGGCAGAAATCTCAGAGACAGTATCCAAACCTGGCCAAATAAAACCGAAACTATCTATCATGGGTAGAAACCAGTAGAGGTTAGTGAGACAATATGGTTTTTGTTTTGTAATTTGGGTGTACTAACACTTTAAATGCACATTAAATGGTGCATTTATATATATAAAGAATAGTTCCACATGTGCATCACAGGCAGAAATCTCAAAATTGCATATCTCTAAACCTGAGCAAATAAAACCAGAGCTATCTGCATGGATATATAAATATATATTTCTGTGATATGGTGTATTTTATACAATAGAAAGAATTATTGTCCTTGCATTGTTTGGTCAGTGACTGTGTCCAAAATCATTTCTAGTTTGCCTCATATTCAGTCAAAGTGTCTTATCATAACTGATAATATGTGATAAATCTCAAAGCCAAACACATGTGCATCACCGTTATAATAATCTCAACGTGCTCTAAATAGTTAACTTAAAGCTCAATGTGATGTTACAAAACAACACACCGGAGCCACTTTCACCTCCAGAAAAGAGGAAGCCACCCGCAGTCTCTCCCAGCCTGAAGACCTGCTCCAACGCAGCACCAGCTAATTCATTACATTCCCCAATTACAGTAAATCACCATCCAAGAGCAATAGTCCTTTCATGTGAAAGTACTAATTATGTGCTTAGGATAGTTTGCAGCAGTGTCAGTCGTTTTCTCTGGCACGGAAGCGCACTGGCCCTGCGCCCCTGACACTGAAAGCTGGAGTAGGAGTCAGCTTCTCAGAGGCCTTTTCAACTTTTATCTCCTCTCCAGTGGCTGTCTGCCCGAGTGCGCACTGTACAGTAGGAAGGGAAACGGCCTCCATATTGAAATTTTCCAGGGCTCCTTAATTTGCACATTCACGTGAAGGTCATGTATGTGCCTGTATCCTCGCCTTTTGATGTGCTGAGTCATTCACATAGCATAGACGGGTTGGGGCGCACCACAAAGCCCGCAATGAGGACATTTATGACCAATGCACGCAAGGCTGTGTGTGTGTGTGTGTGTGTGTGTGTGTGTGTGAGAGAGAGAGAGAGAAAGAAAGGAAATGTGTACACATGTTTTCATGCATGAGTGTCTATTGACTGTCTACAGGAGAGTAGTGTGTGTTTGTGTGGCTGTGTGTGTGTGTGGGGGGGTTGAATGAGATTCCTCTGTTTCACAATCATTCATTCCTGCTCTTCTGGTTGTGTGATATTCAGCTTACATAGCTTTGTTCAGTGGGGTGAGCAACACTTTCTCACTCTTCTGAAACAGACCAGTTGCCTTTCTGTGTCAGACACTGCATGTCAGATATGGTGTGTGTGTGTGTGTGTGTGTGTGTGTGTGTGTGTGCGTATTGGAAGAAATGGGAGGTCTGCAATGGGAAATAGATTAGCTGGTGTGTTCCTTTCCCCTCCTGAGGCAAAGGACCAGCAGTCTAGACAGGCCAGATAAGGAAATAAAAAATTCCGCTTTCAACAAAAAAAATAAGGCATAAATGAAACGTAGGTGTGTCCCACTTTCTTGACTTCCCAGAAGAGGCTTGTGTGTTATGAACTAGTTTTTATTGGTCAGGATCCATACCAATGAATTGTGTGCCTGTTACCCATGGCAACATCACAGGACTCCCAGCCAGATTTTAATATGAGCTCATATGAGCTTGAGGATGAGAGGATTGGAGGGCGCCAAAACTTGTCTTGCAGCTTGACAAGCGGATACGTCTGTTTGTCTGTTAATTCCAACTTTTGTCTCGCTGATTCAAATAAACATGAGTGTGTGAATTAACGACATGGAAAGTGTGTCTTACTTCCTGCAAAGAGAAAAACGCATTTGCAGGTGACGCAGGAAAACCCTGACATCACGGAGCTGATGTGGTGGTCTGTGGGATCACCGGCCAGTTAAACAAATACTTTCACTGCAGCAGCAAAATGGTCAGTAGACGCAGTGACTCAGCACACACACACACACACACACACACACACACACACACACACACACACACACACACACACACACACACACACACTGATGCTGGTTGTAAATCATATGTTTGGATTCCAGCAGATAAAACACAGATTTAATCACAGGAGCAGTTGCATCTGGGTCCTATCAGACTAAATGCTCATGCAGTCGTATGGGTGAATTATATGAGAGTTATGCAGGGGTTTCATACACTTACGGTGTGTGTGTGAGTGGGTGTGCATTGTTTAGTCTGTGACAAAAACCTTATTCCTTAAACCTTATTCCATGTTATATGTGAAGCTTATTTTTCAATTGAGCATGTAAATTGTATTTGTGCTTTTAAACTCTTTATGCTATTCCTTGAAACAGACAATAAATAAAAGTATTAAATAAATGTTGTGTTTTACAGGCTATTCTTGTTCTCAGAGTACAAAATGTTTTTAATGTCCTATTTGGAATCACTTTAAAGGATTGGAGAACTTAGATTTATGAATATGTGTTTTGGCAAGTATTTACATCATGGTAATAAGATTGTAAGTAAAAAAAAAAAAAATTCCGAATATAGCCAGTCACAACTGTCAGATGCACAAACACAGTAAAAGTTGACAGATATAAAACTTCAGATACACAAATAACCACATCAAATGACAACTAGTTAATAAATACAGACAAATAGAGATAAACACGTGAGCAATAAAAATTACCAAAATCAAAGCAGGGTTGTAGCTACTACTGAGGACACCAAGGTGATTGTCCATGGTAATATTTCGGGGATTTGGGGGGGATTAATGACATGAGGAGAAGTTTATACATTCTACAATCACACATATATTATGACTGACTAATACTTTTTGACTAAACATATTAAAATATAACTATTTTTATGCAAAAGCTAGATACATTGGAATACTTTTTAAAAAAAATTTTTTTTACATACACTATATATGGACAAAAGTATTGGGCCACTCCTCTTAATCATTAAATTCAGTGTTTCATTCAGTCCCATTGCCATAGGTGCA